>JAQSEB010000043.1:272500-558963 GCA_030063045.1 Pratylenchus scribneri
CATGGTGGTGACGGGTAACGGAGGATCAGGGTTCGACTCCGGAGAAGGGGCCTGAGAAATGGCCACTACGTCTAAGGATGGCAGCAGGCGCGCAAATTACCCACTCTCAGAACACTTTGAGGAGGTAGTGACGAGAAATAACGAGACCGTTCTCAACAGAGGCCGGTCATCGGAATGGGTACAATTTAAACCCTTTAACGAGTATCTATGAGAGGGCAAGTCTGGTGCCAGCAGCCGCGGTAATTCCAGCTCTCAAAATGCATAGAATTATTGCTGCGGTTAAAAAGCTCGTAGTTGGATCTGTGCCGACAGACTGGTCCATCTTCGGATGCGTACTGGTTATTGTCGGCTTTCCTGCAGTTTTGCGGCTCAGTGCCCTTTGCGGGGTGCAGTGTCCGTTGCTGCAAGTTTACTTTGAACAAATCAGAGTGCTCTAAACAGGCGTTTCGCTTGAATGTTCGTGCATGGAATAATAGAAGAGGATTTCGGTTCTATTTTATTGGTTTTATAGACTGAGATAATGGTTAACAGAGACAAACGGGGGCATTCGTATTGCTACGTGAGAGGTGAAATTCTTGGACCGTAGCAAGACGAACTACAGCGAAAGCATTTGCCAAGAATGTCTTCATTAATCAAGAACGAAAGTCAGAGGTTCGAAGGCGATCAGATACCGCCCTAGTTCTGACCGTAAACGATGCCAACTAGCGATCCGCCGGCGGAATTCTTGCCCTGGTGGGGAGCTTCCCGGAAACGAAAGTCTTCCGGTTCCGGGGGAAGTATGGTTGCAAAGCTGAAACTTAAAGGAATTGACGGAAGGGCACCACCAGGAGTGGAGCCTGCGGCTTAATTTGACTCAACACGGGAAAACTCACCCGGCCCGGACACCGTAAGGATTGACAGATTGATAGCTTTTTCATGATTCGGTGGATGGTGGTGCATGGCCGTTCTTAGTTCGTGGAGCGATTTGTCTGGTTTATTCCGATAACGAGCGAGACTCTGGCCTACTAAATAGTCGGCGCATTGTCTCTGTGTGCATGACTTCTTAGAGGGATTTTCGGTGTTCAGCCGCACGAAATTGAGCAATAACAGGTCTGTGATGCCCTTAGATGTCCGGGGCTGCACGCGCGCTACCCTTTACTCACTTTATGTTCGCTGTCATTTGCTGGAATGCTTTTTGCTGCCGGAATTGTGAATGTGGTGGACAAAATCTGTTCCGATGCCTTCGTTGTTTGGACTTCCATCATTGGGCCCAGGTCCTCGTAGGCGTTAATGTCAATTTCATCTTCTTTTTCCTCAATTGTTTCAATTTTGGGCGGCGGCGGTGGACGATAGAGTTTGGCATAGGTTGTTCCCAATGTTGGCAACAGTCCGCCATGAGGTTGCGCAGTGCTCAGCACCAATTTGACATTCTACAAAATTGTTTAATAATTATAAACCTTATTTTGATTTCCAAACCTGCCAGTCCTCTCCACTTCGTTGGCTGACCATTCCAAAATAGGTGATTTTGACTGACTTCTTCAATTGTTGCTGATTGTTGTCCATTTCCACGCGAACATCGTATGAAGGTGACCAAGAGGCGCGTTTAACCTTAAAATCAAATTCATTATTCATTTCATCAAATTTCTATATTTAATTTGTCTAAGTTATTGAAAATGTCGAAAGAGTATCCAAGCTAATCAAAAATTGTTTATGAATGGTTTCATGCTATATCCGCAAACCAAATATACCCAAAATTGGATAGAGCTTGTCAAGACGAAATCAATTTTGGTTTAATGGTTCAGGTTCACTAATATTAGAATTGGTTAAACCCAAAGCCAAAACATAATCAAATGATGTTTTGACAATTTTTCGACATTTTTCAATTCAATTTTCGACAAATTAAATATTTTCCCTCAATTGTTCACCTGATAAGAGAGCACAATTTTGACTTGTTCTCCCGCTTTTCCGCCATTCTCCAAATCCACCGAGATTGAGCTAAATTTGACCAATTTTTAAATTTCCAGTCCTTCCACTATACTCACTTGTTGACCTGCCCTTTCAGTTTATTAATTTCCTCCTTCACTTTGTCCAATTCCTTGCTCTGTGCCCGCAGCTTTTCCTTCAATTGTTTGGCCTTTCTTTCATGGAATGTGTACAGCATTTCCAGCGATTGCTCTGTGCCATTGTCGAAATGGACTGCTCGAAGATGTTGTTGATCGACAAGGGCCGATTTGCCAAACTGTAAAAATTGGTGTAAATATTTATTCTCATGTTCCAACTCCTATAACTCATCAAGAGTGTGTCAATTTTGATGATTTTGCTATCAAATTAAATAGCAGACTTTTGACTATCCAATGGAATTAATTTAAAATTTGTTCAGAATTGATGCAGTTATTCAGAAAATTCACTTAAAATGATCTTTATGATCGATTTAGCTAGTGGTTATTTGGGCCAAACTTTATCAAGAACAAATTTTGGTAAAATTGATTTCATTTGATACAAAGAGTCTGCTATATAACTTAATAGTAAAACCATCAAACCTGTTTAAGTCCTTGATGTGTTATTATTAAATGATTTCTCCTTACATTTTCGAAAATTCCGCCAATCGCTTGAATCTGCTTCTCCAATATTCCATTTCCATCCTCCAACACTTCCTTTTTCGCATTCATGTCCTTGATTTGGGCTCGCAATTCCTCAATCTGTGTCAAAAAATTTCAAATAAATATATCATCATTTCCATTTTCGCCTACCTTTTCACTTGTCACTTTGTCCGCGCGCAAATATTCCTTCTTGAATTGCACTTCATGGATTGTGGCCTTGCCTTCAGTGTCCACACGAACCGAATCCTCAACAATTTGACGAGCCACATTCTGCAAAGATAAAATGATTTAATTGTATTTTCTTTGCAATTTTCCTACCTCGATCAAAATTCGATTCAATCCCTGCTCCAATTTGAGTGGAATGCTTCTCTTCACTTCTGCTTTTTCCGTGTAGACAGTTACTTGCGAGATCGGCAAATCCGTCGCTTGCAACTTATGCTCGATTGGATTTTGGGAATCTTCCATTTTCATTTGGGAAATGCTGATTTTTGATCTGAAAAATTATTTAAATTTATTGGGTAAAAATCTAGAAAGATGATTTCGCATTCAATATTTTTGGCCTCATATTTATTTCGCGGCTGTTTTTGTATTGTTTACGAAATTTTTTGCTTACGGGGAGGGAAGCAAAGATAAAATAAATGAAAAGAAAACAGCAGAAATGGAAAGCGAAAGTAAAGCGCGCATTTGGAGGCTTTGAGTCTAGCTCAGAAAATGGGAATGAACATAGAATTACGAAATGAAATCGGGATTTTTTATCGAGATTATTTTGTGCCAAATTAAAGGGAATGTATTGCTTTAAAATTGGGCGAACTTTCTTTGAAAATACTGACCAACAAATGTCGGTGTGGTTTAGATTGTATTTTCATATTCACTCGCGCATCATATTTATAAATGATGATTGTGTATGAATGTGGATGTGAATGATTATTGATGATTAGATGCTGCTTTTATACTTCTTTGGAAAATCGATAATCAATATGTATCGTATTTTTTGTGAATATACCGTATCTTACGTTTTAAAAAATGCGTTTTGTCAATAAAAGTCACAGACGTTTTATCCAAATCGATCGGCTATCGGCTTCGCTTTGTCTCGAATCTCGATTCTCGGACTTCGTTTTCGTACTTCGCTTCGACAATTCACAGATCACGAAGATCGAAATAAAAATCCAATTATATTTTCGGATTTAGTGGTTTTAAATCCAGTTTAAAAAAAACATTTCTACTAAATGTTAAATTAGCAAAACTGGTTTGATTGAAAAGTTTTAATAACTAGAAACACCAAACACTTCAAACAGGGGAACGGGATAAAACAAACAAATTACAAGTTATTGTTAACAAACATCGACTAATCATTTTACCAACATTTATATTACTTTTCATTTCTAGATATCATATTACTTCGAAATTGAATAAGTAAATTATGATGTCTTCTAAATCATCATCTTCATCATCAGAAAATTCTGCTGGAAATGGTGACAACAACAGTGGCAAGGACGAGAAGAAACGTGAGATGGATGAATTCACTGGTGACGAATGGGAGAATGCAAAGCCAGCACAAAATCTTGAGAATCTTAACAATGCCCAGAAAAGCAAGGTTATATTAAATCTAATTGATATTGTATAAATCCACAATTTTAAGGCGAATATCAATGTCTTCGATGGGACCAAACATGTTGTGCATGTCAACAAGAACAAGGATGCGCCACCGAAGAAGCAATCACCAAAGGCCAAATCAAAGTCACCCAAGAAAGGAGCTGCAGCTGCTGGAGCCCACAAGGTTGAAAAATTTGCCGTCAAAGGAGTGGTCAAATTCCAACTGGAAACGCGCACTGATCAGGAAATCTCACTGAACATGCAAATCACCCCGAATGCACCGGAACAAGAGGAGGATGCCGATGATGATGATGATGGGAATGTGGCGGATGATCCAAGCACAAGTGGCAGCACCAGCAATGACAAGTCGTCGACTCACAGTCAGCAGAAGAAGGATCGTGATGGCCCAACTACTTCGTCATCCAAATCCAAGCACCAAAGTTCTCATTCACAATAAATTGTCGCCCAAGCCAAAATCAATAATGAAATAGATGGATGATGGAAGTGAAGAGAAGTATTTGTTGTAAAGATATTGAATGATAATAATGTTATGTTCTAAATCATTTTCTTGTTGATGATAAATATATTCCATTTTATGCCTTTGTGAATTGTGATTATTCTAGATGGAATTTATAGGTAGTCCTATTCGTATATTCGAGGCCTAATAAGCTTTGTGTCAAAATGCATCAAGCACCTAATCCAAATCTGGAAATGGATCAAACAGAATATTTTAAAATATTAGACCTAGAAATGAGACCTTCCTTAACTTTTGCTTATATTGAGGTCCCAAGTTCGAATCCACATCCACTCAAGGTCCAATATTTTATTCGGCTCTGTTGTCATTTTTATATAAAAAAGAGATTGATACAATTAATTAAAATTATGATTTATGGGTTTAATGTTCAAGAAATAAATTCTCTTTCATCATTCTTCACTCCATTTGGTCATTTTCCCTCTTCATCATAGCCGAAGAAGATGTGCCTTCTCCTCGCATCATATAAGGGCGTTTCAAATTCCTTTCCTTCTCTTTCTTTTTCGGCCTTGACATATTTGGGACGACAACGGCGCCAACTCCCTTTAAAAAATAAGGAAAATATTATAATAAATTGATGAAATTGTTTGAATTACCCCTTCATGGCCGACCAAATTTGCTCCAAATTCCCATTGGTTTTTGGCAGGATTGTAAATTTCCATTGAAATTAAATTGTTTTCGCCATCTAAAATGAATTATTAATTACTAAATTGGATGGAAATGAATTACCATAACCGCCTATTGCATAAAGTAGATTTCCATTGGTGACCAGAGAGACGCGGGCCCTGCACAAATTCATTGGAGCAATCGATGACCATACATTTGTGTCCGGGTCGTATACCTCAAAATTAATTGATTGAATAAATGAGTGATTTTTGATATTGGTTTACCTCTGCGCTCCTCTGAAAGTTTCCATCGTGATAGCCTTAAAATTAAAATAAATTAATTTAAATAATTGATTAAGAAAACCTCCAACAACATAAATTTTGTTCAGATAGGATGTGGCAGCGAGTCGACCTAAATTGATTCAAAATAACTTTTAAAATAATTTTGTTATACATCTTGGTTGTTGCATTGGTTGCACAGTGGTCCACCGCTCGACCACTGGGTCATAGCATTCCACGCTGTTGAATATTTGCAATCCATTGTGACCGCCAATGACTTAAAATAAATTATTAAATTTAATCAAAATTTCCAAAAATTAACCATAAATCAGTCCCTTCACAATTGCAATCCCAGCCGCACACCGTTTTGAGAGCATTGGTGGTTTCTTAAAAAAATTTAATTATTTATTTATTAAAAGAAAAACCATTGTCCATTCCTGGTGTTTTATTTCAAGCGATTCCACTGAATCTCTGGAATATGATAAAATATTAAATTGAATTTAATTTATAATTTACAATGCACTCGAGCCATCGTAGCCTCCAATGACGAAAACACTCTGTCAAATTTATGAATTATTTAAATGAACATAAAAATTTTCACCGAAAAAGTATTTCCCCAAATCAGTTTTTATTGAATGATTATTGATTAAACCAAAAAATAAACCGGTTTTGATTTGAAGGATATTTTGTCCAAACCGGTTTTGGTTTGAAAGGTTAATTGTTAAAAACGACTTTCGATGAAACGGGTAAAAAGTTTTATTCCGTCAATACTTACTTCACCCAATGCAATTGCGCACATTGCGGATCTCCTTTTGTGGAGCGATGAAATCTTTAAAAATTTAGAGAATTAAAAAAATTCGATAATTATTAATTATACTTGCGTCCAATTGCCGGTTTTTGTGTCGAAAACCTGCAAATTATGAACATTTAATGGCCAATGGGTAGAGATAAAAGTTGTTCACCTCCGCACAACGAAGCCTAAAAATCAAATTAAACTTTAATTCCATTATTGTCGTAAAAAACCTCTCAACGCCATTGTATCCGCCAACCGCGTAAATTTTCCCATCGGAGACGGCCACCCCCACTCGAGTTCTCTGCGAAAGCATTGGTTTTGTCTGTGTCCACCGTTTAAGTGCTGGATCATAAATTTCAACGGCCGATGGGGAAGGTTGGATTTGATTGATTCCGCCCATTGCGTAGATTAAGCCGGGCATTTCCGTGCACATTCTCCAACAATATAAATTTAATTAAAGCATTTTAAATGTGAAAACCTATTCGTCGTTTTGAATATTGTGTTGAAGTCTCTGCGTCTCTCCGGAATTAAATGCTAAAAATTTGAGAATAATTAAATTAATAATAAAAATAGATATACGAAATTTTTTGCTTGATCCACCAAATCTCTGCATTCCAATGAATTCCAAATTCTAAAAATTATGGATTAAATTTGTGTTCCGGCAGTTTTTTTTGGACAAATGTATAGGACTAGGTTTAAAAAAGGTTTATTTAGAAAACAAAGTTTTGACCGAATGGGTTAAGCTCTTTGCTTTGCAAAATTTAGGTCCCAGGTTCGAACCCGCCCAAGATCCAATAATTTTTTCGGACTTGGCTGACACTTTTATCCATTTTTATACATTCTAGTGCTTTTATAGACTAAAACTTTTTAAACCTAGTATCAAAATGCGTTAATGTTACCAAATTAAAAAATTAAACAAAAACAAACAATGGATTTTTTGAGATTTCATCAATGAGAAATTGTGGACGAAGAAGAGGCATCCGAACGACAGTCAGCAGTCTAAATAATTAAATTTAAACAATAAATATGTTTAAAATATATACTTTGGTGCGAGAACATGCCGGGTGGCCACATCGAATTCCAACCAATGAATGACGGCCTCAAAAACACGCTCCTCCGAATCCACGTGGAGTTGGTCCCAGTCGAGAATGTGCATTAGAGTGGCAAAGTCGAGTGCGGCAAATTCTTCGGTTTTTGAGACAAAAATGAACTGTCTTTGAATGAAGCAATCCGTTTCGATAACCACTAAAATTTTGAATGTTTAAATGCAATTTTTTATTGTTTCCAACCTTGCGGAATATTATATTTAATGGCAAAGCTCCTTATTGAGAACACATTCCGTTCATTTATTCGCGATTTTAGGATGTCAGCACACAAATTTGATAGAATTGTAAGTTGCAAATAGTCCTGAAATAATAAATAAATTAATTTGGTGTAATTGAAAATACCGCTGCTTTCAGCACTCGCTCAATATTGTTTGAAGTCAGCTTGATTCGTCCGGTATATGCAAAATTGATAATTGATTCCATTGTGTCGGCGTCAATATCTAAATATTATATAATTGTTTTTGACAATAATTCAAATGTGGTTAAAATAGAATGAAGAGAAAGCATTCAATTGCTTGATGAGAGCACTTCCTCTTCATCCCAAATTATAAGAAAGCGTTTTCTCTTCACAAGAAGCTAGAACGAAGGGAAAGTGCTCGCCTAAACCTGGGATGAAAAGAAAGTGCTCTCCTAAACCTGGAATGAAAAGAAAGTACTCTCATGAACCCTGCTAACCTATAAGTTAATATTATGATGAGGAAGAGTTCAAAAGAGCACATTCTCTTTATCGCAAAGGTTCATTCCAGGTTCATGAGAGCGCCCTCTTCCTTCTAGGTTCAAGAGAAAAATTTAATCTTCATTTTAGGTTCATGAAATGAACCAAACTCACATAAAAGGCTTTCTCATCCTTTTTCGCCTATTTGCTTTCATAAATTCATTTTTATTGATAATTTTTAATATTAAAAATTATTTACTTGGCAAACGGATTCGCTCGGAGCGAGCCTCGACCATATCGGTTGTGAACATAACCTTAAAAATATTTATTTAATTTTAATTATGAGCAAAAAAACCTTGAAAAATGGAATGGTTGAAGCCAGGACAACCCGATGGACTCGGAATTCGGTGTCGCCAATTTCAAGCGTGACATCCATTAAATGGCCATTGTTTCGCAAATCTTTGAAGCATGAAAATGCGGCCGATGCCAATTCATCCGAACATTCAATCCATTTTATGTCCTCAAGGTCCTCGGAAATTAGTGCAATGTTAACTTAAAAATTTTGGTTTAAAAAATGAATCATGGTAATATTTAATTTGGCGAAAAAACATTGAAATTGCCGAAAGCTTATAAGGGTTTAGCGGTTTGTACTAGAGGGAAGACACCAAACCATATATCCAATCGATTGATTTAGTCAAAACGCTTTGATTGGTATATAAGTTGTTTATGGTTTGACCAACACTTAAAGGGTATTAAACTGATTAAACCAATTTGGGTTTATCAATGGATGCATCTTGACGAGATCTATCGATCGAATTTTAGGTTTGATGTCTACGTCAAACCACTAAACCGTTACAATCCCTTCACATTTTCCAATGTTTTTTGCCATTAATAAGAATTAAAAGTTACGTGATAATTCCTGCTGCTCTTTTGACATAGTTTTCGAATCTATGTAAATAAATGAAAATTCATTAAAAAATCAAAAATATGAATACTGATTAAACATTGTAAATTATTGACATACATGCACAAAAAATAATTTATTCAAATAAGACGAAAAGTAGAAAAATGGTGAAAATGAAATTGTTAAACTTCAAGGAATTCAGAGAGTATTTCAAAATCGTCCGCGTCCAATCCCAATGCCTGATGCACTGTTTCACTGCTCACAACATCCTTTGGTTGTGCTCCCAGCTCAACAATATTTGTGCTCAATTCTTGGACTATTTCATTGGCCAGCGTGATTTCCTCCCCGTTTGGTTGCAAAGTGTTGGTCAATGTGGTTGGCGGTGGTCGGCTCAAACGTTCATTTTGCATTGTTGCCAATTCCTAGAATTAAAAATATTTTCAATTTGTCATTTTTATTTTATCAAACCGAAAGCATTTTCCCGGTCCTATTGAGTCGTCCATTCATCGATGAGGATGTTTCTTCGTTCTATAAATCACTTTTTAATATTTTATTTTATTAATTTGAAACCTTTTCTGCCGTTTTTCCTTCCAGCTGGGCGATGGTTTTACTGTGTTCACCATCCGTTATTTCCTAAATTAAATATTTCCCTTTAATAAATTTCACTTGTAAAATTACATTTAACATTTCCTCAACAAAACTATTTGCTTCATCGCCAGCATTTTCAACCATTTGCCGCATCGAAAATACATTGGAAACATTGTCCCGGTCGCCATAACATGAAAAGAGGAGATCACTATCTAAAAATGAAAATTTTACTATTAATCATTAATTATAAAAAGTAACCTCGTTTCGAGAGTGTTGCCCAAGTTGAATCAAATTGTGGTGCAAAGGAGGCGAATGGACCATGATTTATGTATGAAATCGGGTAATCCTGCGCAATTATTGGCTCAAATGGAGTGCAAATTCCGGGGGTGCCCTTGTCCAATGGCTTCAAATAATCACCCAATTTTAGCTTTGTTTCTTCGCCCGGAGCAGCGGTCAACACATTCAGAGCGATGGCACCGTCACGATTATCCTTTAAATTTTTAAATTCAATAAATTAATTTTTTGTTTATTTTTATTTTTGGAAAATTTTGAATCAAATTTGTCATTTATTTTCTTACCAAATAAGCAAGATGGCAATTCGGTCGGCGAGTGGTTAATCGATTCTAATAAATTAAAACATTAAACAAAAATTAATGCTTGCAAACTTTGATAAATTTTGAAGAAGACTGGACAATTTCATTCGAATTCATTGAGTCCCTTTAAATGAACAAATTAATTCAAATTTTAATAAAAACCGCCTACTTTATCAATGATCGCATTTTCTCTCGTTCCCGCTCTTTTTGCAATTCTTGCCGGCTCTTTTCCTTATTTATTCGTGTTTGTAAATTCAGTCCAAGTTTCTCCGGCGGTACTTCTCTTCCAAATGGCAATGAATAGACCAAATATTTGACATAATTTTCCGATAAATAATATCTCGTCAGGGTTGCCAGCTTTTGTGAAGCCAGGAAAAATAAACTCCCAGGGCTGTTGTAAATTTGTGCATTATTTGTGATCAACTCCACATCGGAACGGAATTCGCCAAATTGCTCGTAGACATTTTGTTCAATTTTGTCGCGTATTGTTGAAAAGTCCATTGGATTTTCGATAACTTCTCGATAATCCGGGGCATCCTCACTTAAATTTGAATATATTTTTATAGAAAATTTAAATGAAAAATACTCTGTGACTGGTTGTGTGAAATAGCCTTCCGGATCTTTCAGGACGAGTTTGCGCAAAATATTTTCACAGAACAGTTGAAAAGGTGTAAATGTTTCCGGATGCGGCCTGGTCTTTGGCAATGGTTTATCCGCTTCTTTGTCCTCTTTGGAATTTAATTTTTGCACATCATCGCCCTCTTCTTTATTGTCATTCTCATCATCATCCAATAGCTCACCCTTAAAATGTTTTTATTAAATAAGATAAAATGATTATGATTAATTACTTCTCGGTCCTTGCGCTCGGCCAACAATTTTTCTCGCCGTTCCGCTTTTCTCTTCGCTTTCAATCCTTGATCCGTAAGTCGAATTCTTCTCTTCTTTCTACGTTTAGCAGCCGCAGGTTTTGATGAACTTGTTGTTGGCTCGTCAATTTGCTTTGTTGTTTCCTCTTCTTCTCCATCTTCATCCGCTGTTTTTGCGCCCTCATCCTCATCTCCACTTTCTTCAGTTTCCTGCGAATTCAATGAGCGCTTCCTATCATTTCGAGTGAGGTCTTTTACCACTAAATAACATTGGATTTAAAAAATCATTTAAATGTAAAAAACCGGCACTCCGCATTGTCGGTGGCGCTCCCAACAATCTTCTTGAAGGAATAACATTCATCATGGCAAAGGTCTAGAATGGTGGTCCCATTTTTTTTTTGAATTTTTTTCCAAATTTTTTTTTCTAAAAATAGTTTTTCTGGGTTTTCGGGGCCGTAGAACACGAATCTGATATCCATTTTGTCATACCTTGCCATCTTGGTAAGATATTGCCGACTTTTACCAAGAAAATGCAAAGGGGGGACCAAGGGCATTTTTGATGAAAATTTTAGTATAACCAATATATAGCTCATTCGACGCAGCTTAGCGTGCTGCATCGAATGGCACAATTTTATGTGATAATATTGCAATATAACCAAGTTATGGCCAAAAGAAAAATGTAACTTGGTAATGTCTTTAGACCTCTAACTTGCGAGAAACGCAATATTTAGAAGTAAAAATGGTACCATTCGATGCAGCTCGCTAAGCTGCGTCGAATGAGCTATATATTGGTTATACTAAAATTTTCATCAAAAATGCCCTTGGTCCCCCCTTTACATTTTCTTGGTAAAAGTCGGCAATATCTTACCAAGATGGCAAGGTATGACAAAATGGATGTCAGATTCGTGTTCTACGGCCCCGAAAACCCCCAGAAACCCAAAAATCCCCAGAAACAAAATTTGGAAAAAACAAAAAAAAAATGGGACCACCATTCTAGACCTTTGCCTTCATCATTGTCATTGCTCGAGGAGATTCCTCTTTTCGATTCATTTATTATTCGCAAAAATTGAATTCAAAGTCAAATAAAAGCAATAAAGCAAAATCTATAAAAATAGAATTTTTTACATTTTTCTAACTATTTTGGTGGGTTTAATATGGTATTTTGAGACTTAAACCTAACCTGTTTTGATTTAATTATATCAAAAAATTCGTATTATTGGTTTGGTTTTCTAGTCTAGCGTGGCGCGTTTCACGCTTCGCTTCAATGTTCATTGAAAATGCTAAATTTTTAAGGCATTTTATCCAAACCAAACCGCGGATTTAAGACATTTTGTTCAAACCAGCCTTCCTCTATTTATTGGATTAAACCAAATTAATCAACCAATGATGATTTCAGATTTAGCAATTGGAAAACAGTTAAAAACACTTTAAAAAATAAATTTGGAAATTTAAACCGGTAAAAATGATTAATCAAAATGTTTTAACAATTTATTTATCAAAAAAAAAAAAAAAAATAAATAATTCGGAATAAATACAAATGGGTTTAACAGTAAATTTTTTCATGTTATAATTTTATAAATTCGCATCTGTTTTTGTGAAATCATTGCCCAGTGGCCGCATCTGAAATAAAAGATGGGAAATGCAAAAAGTGTAAAAAATAGACTAACCCGCTTCGCCACTCTCCTTTCATCGAATCTGTGTCTGTGATGTTCGTATATTTTCTTAAGGATGCCAAAAACCCATCAACTAGTAGTCGAAGAAATTCGATTTATGAAAGTGCCAATTTCCTCGATTGAAATTGCTTGAATTTGTTGATGATTTTAATAATTTTAAAATTAGATTCAAACCTGAATATTTTTTCGTCTGTTCCTCCTCTTTGTTGTAATCCTTTTTGCCATCTTCAGTGGTCAAAATTGTCATAAATAGTGTTTGCTTGTCCAGAAGGCTCTTTTCCGACAGAAAATTTAAGCATTCACCGATGAAACTTTTGCCAGTGTGCGACAGCATTCGGACACGTCCAGTTTGGATTGAATTTTGAATCCATCTAAAATTTTTATTCTCTTTAATTTGAATTATCATCCACAATAAGAACCTGATTGCCTCTCTCGCATTCGCATTTTCCCTTTTGATTTTATCCAACTTTGCCAGGACGGAACGGGCCACAATAATTGTCATTGTTTGACGTGAGCTTATTAGCTTCTCAATGGAGGACAATTGATTGAGGAAGCAAAATTGATCGGGCGAAATATAAACGGGAATTTTTTCGACCTTTGCATTCTTAAAAATTTAACTAATAAATAAATTATATTTCAAAACCAACCAATTCATTCACATGGCTCAGATGCAATTTTGTGATATTTTCAACAATTTGCCTTTCTTTCTCGCCGTTGTTTGCATTTGACAATTTAAAATATTTCTCATAGATAATTCCCAATTTTCGTTCGGCAATAATTGCCTTTAAAAAATGAGCAAGCACTGTTGCCATTGAATTCTCATCGAATTCAATTGCATTAGTAAACTGTTTTCCAATTAGCCAATTCAAAAGTTGCTTCTTTGGCACTAATTCATTGGATTCCATTTGAGGTTTTATTAAATTGTTTGCCAGCTCATTCAGCAAATCCACAAATGATCGCAGCAAATTTTGGAATTGCTTAAATTTGAATGAATTAATTAAATTACTGAACAATCCAAATATACCAATTTGATTGAAACTGACAACTTTTTAGCCAGGAAATGTTCACCACAATTGGCCAAAAATTCTCCAACAATTATTGCCGACACCCAAATTGTTTTTTGTTGAATTGGCATTGTGGTGGAAGAAGAAGTGGCACTTTCTTCTTCCTCATCATCCGATTCATCTTCCGAATCCGATGAATTTTTGTTCCTTCGTCTTCGTTTTGTATCCATTTCCAAATCATCGTCTTCATTTATTAACTTTCGTGACTCATCAATGAGTAGAATTAATTTTTGGCAAAGGAATGAAGCAATGTAACGAAATTGTTCATCGGTGGCTGAATATTAAATTTAATTAAATATAAATTTTTCACTAAAAACCTTCATTCCGAAAAGCATATAATGCTGCCATTGAACACATTTGAATCATTTTTGTTTTAATCAAATTATCATCGCAACCATCAAATATTTTATCAAATTCTTTGCGAGAATTTTCAAACAAAAGCCGACTAAAAATATTTTGAATTATTTTATTTAATATAAAAATTTGTTGGAATACTTGAATTCAAACATTGAAATGATAAGTGAATATAGAGGGCCACATTTTTCTTTTTCAAATTTCGATTCATCCATAATTTTGATATTCCTCATTGACAGTGTTGCTTGGACCCGTTGAATTGAGGAACGTAAGAAATAAAATAATGCTTCCATTGGGGAGCGTTCCTTGACCAAAAGTCCCAGCAAATTAAATGGTCGACCATCGTTGATGTCATTTAGAATTGCTTTCTGATAACATTTTTCGGCCACATCAAAATCTCGTTGATCTTTCCCGCAAAGTTCATAGCAATAACGATAAAGATCGCCAAGGTTAATAATCAGCATAAATTGCATATCTTGGAATTGAGTCAGTAAATTGGACACTTCATTGACACTTTTTGAAATGAATTTTTTGAGCAGAGCCTGATCCTCATCATCCAATTTTTCGAATGATTTATAGAAACATATTGGCTCATAGATATAATGCCTCCAGAAGATTTCCAATGCTTCACGTCGGAATTGCGAAAATTTGGCCAATTTCAAGCATTCGATTTTCAGCCAATACAGAATGTATACATCGTTTATACAATATCTATACAACAATACCTATGCATACAGAGCATGTATATATACAACATGTATACAACAATACCGTATATCTACAGAGGATATAGATAGCATACATACATAGCACGTAGACAGTACGGATACAGTAATACAGAATGTATACATCGTTTATACAACATCTATACAATAATACCTATGCATACAGAATATGTAGAAATACAGAATTTATACATATGATTTATACAATATCAATACAACAATACCGATACATACAGAGCAGGTATACAGAAATACAGAATGTATACAGATCATTTCATATACAACAAAATCTATACAATAATACAGTATACATACGTATGCATTACGCAGCATGTATACAGCAATACAGTATGTACGGATCATATACACAGGAATAATTTTTTAATTTATACACGCAACTTAAAAAATTAAAAGCACAATTTACAAATTATTAAATGGCATTTTCATTGGATATTAATTTTAATATTAATATCAATTTTTTATTCAAATTAATTTTAATTTATTTATTCTAATTAAATAATTGATTTTAATATTAAAAAATGAAAAACCAACCAAAGAAATATGAATTCGCTGAAAATAAAAAATTTATAAAAAAAAATATTTAAATTTAATTTCACCTCTAAGCAAATTTGTTGGAAGAAGGCTGAAAAGTTTGTCAAATTGCCTTTGGCCAAATAGCCGTCCAAAGAGGAGTAAATCGAATGATTCTTGCTTGGCCGAATCCATCAAATTATTTTGAATTGTTCGAACAATAGAACGGCTCGCATCTTTCAACTGAAATTTGGAGGGAAAAAAAATTAAATTTAAAATATTTAATTATTAAAGAGAGAATTTTTAGGGTTTTGACCTATTTAAGCCCCCCTCTCGAGAGGCTTCAGGCTATTATTATAAGCCCCTTTGCTTCTAATAGGAAAAATACAGTAAAATTATGTTTTTGAGAATTTTATTTTATCCTATTTTGGCATTTTTTAGGGAAGTTTCATTAGAAAAATGCAATAAAAAGTTCCAAAAGTAACTTATTTTGAGGCAAATAAAAAATCTATTAACACTTCACTAATTTTGCGATTTTTGGGACCTAAAAATTTACTCTTTATCTCTGCTAATAATTTATGACAAAAAAAAGTGACATATAATAATGAAATTCCCAAAATAGTGTAATAAATTTATAAAAAAATGACAGAAAAATTTTCAAAAATATAAAATTTTTTGAAAAAATGACCTTAAAAGAATAAATAATTTTAGCGAAAAATGATTGAACAGAAAAAAAATTGATAAAAATGGATGTAAAATTTTTGGTCAAATGAGGAAAGTCAAAAATTTTTGCCCATAAATGGGGAAATATCTTGATGGGAAATATTTTGTAGATTGAAAATTTTAATTTTTTTGTTAGAATTTTTAAAAAATTTTAACAAAAAATTGATTAATATAGGTACGCAGAAAAATATTTAATCAATAATATTAAAAATTCATATTCCCAAAAAATGTTCACCTTTGATTTGCCCTCCAATGCCCCAGTGCCAGCATAGATTACACTGCATTGGTCACCATTGCGTTGCCACATTTCCCTGATTATTTCCTCAACACGAGTGATAATGTTCGCTTTGTACTGTTCCACACCCAATTCCGTTAATTGGGCAACGATGGCACGCATTCCAATCAACTTAAATGGAAATTAATTTAATCCAAATATGAGAGAAAATGGATATGCCCCAACTTGACGCCATTTAAAATAACTCATCAATGTCTGAAACAATTTTTGTAATTTTTTATATCAAATTAAAGAGCTGCGCGAAAAACATTTTCACCCATTTTTGTGTATTTTGTGATCAAAATATAAGTCAAATGGGCCAGCAGGAATATATCCAATAAGAGTGAAAAATATGTGTTTGGACCGAAAATTTTTGGAATCTCTTCAAAAAATGTGTACAAGTATTTTTTGTTTGCCATCCAATAAAAAACAGCATTTGGAAAAAAATATTAAAATTGAACGAACATTTTTTAAATAGAATAATAAAAAAATATCCAATTTGAACGAAATATGAATGTAAAGTTTAAAATTAATTACCTTTTGTCCTCTAATAAATTTTAAGAATTGGCAGGTAAAATGATTTTTCCTTAAGGCATCTTTTTTTGGTTAATTTATAGGAATGAAATATAAAAGAATACGGTAAATACAAGTATTATTCTCTTTGTTTGAATTGCAAATTTTTGACGATTTTTGAATTAAAAAGAATCTTTATTAAATATAATTAATTAAATTTAATATAATTTATTTTTCATTATTGATCAAATTCACTTGAATTAAATACTTTCGATGATCGAAATTAAAATGTCGAAAAGAAATGTTGAATCATCATTCAGTCAATCAAGGATTCAATTATAAGAATTTAGTGGAAAGCATGTGAATTTGCTAAAATTATCAACAAATTAATACATTTTTTATTAGCATCTTTCTGGTCATAAAATCAAAATAGATAATAATTGATGATTAATAATTAATTAAGATTTTATTTAATGGAAAAATTTATGCAAATTCAATAATCAAAAATTGGCAAATTTTCCACCATATTTTAAAATTTTATAAAGTATTTTTTGTTTTTTTTAATCCACTTATTATTAGCAACAAATAATCAATCCCCTATTTCCTATTATTCTTTGCTGCAAATTTTTAAAATATTAGAAACATAAATTTAAGCCATTTTAACATTTAATAGTGGATTAATCATTTATATAGAATCTAGAATGCTAAATTCCTTCTTTTTAAATGAGATAATTAGAATTCTTTCAATAATTGTAAATTGTGTTGCAATTTTTTTTATGAATTATTTGAATTTATTGTCTAAATTATATTATTGAGAAAATATAATAAGAGAAAATATGTCCAATTTATAGAATTTGGCCATAAATTGTTTTCTGGGAATATAGCCATTATGTTTTTCCATTAATTAGGTTTCATTATTATATTTTCTGATTGCAAAAATTGTTCGTCCTAATGAAAAATCAGCCTCCAGCTGCTGTTTCATCTACTTCTTCTTCATCGAAACCGCGGCAAATTAAACAGGAATTATTGTAATCATAAAAATTTATAATATAATTTACTCAAAAATATCCAAAAATAAATTAGAGAACCGCTGATTTCATCGTCCAGTCATTCCAGCGGTGGCGGTGGCCTTGGGCCAAGCACATCGGTTGCTGCCACTTCTTCCTCCCTTCAAAGTGCCACCGATTTACGAATTCGTAATTCACTTGGCTCTATTTTGATTCAGCCAAGTTCGGACGATATTCGTCAAAATTCGCGAATTAAACCGCCAAATTCAGGTTTCATGTACAATTGTTTCAAAAAACATTTATTTTCCTTCAATTAGTGCCGACCAATTGTTGGTGCATGGTCTACTATTATGAACTGAATGAAAGGGTAAAATGTGAAATGGAAATGGAGGGGATCATTGAAATTTGGTTTTAATTGTTCAAAAGTTTAATTGCTATGAGATTTGGCTAAAGACATTAATGGAAAATTGAATTTTGATAGAATTATTGGCCAAAATTATTTTGTTGTAATTTTTAAAGGAAATAATCTCAAATCATATGGCTGAAAAAATTCAGGAAAATTAAATTGTCAAATTTCTTACATTTATAAGTAAACATTTTATTATTGAAAAAATTAATAATTAATTATAAAATTATTCGATTGAAGGTCGGTGAAGTGTTCAAATCGGAATGGAAACCGGACCAACAAGAATATGCACAGTAAAAATTGAAAATATTAAAACATATGCCATCATAATAATTTTGCCAGGCTAATGATTGATGGCGGTGTTTGTGCCTCCACCGAAAATGCTCGTTTTTGTCTCGGCGTAATTGGGAATATTAATCGGAATCCGGTTGTGAGTAAGTATAAGTCGAAGAAAATAAATTTGGATAATTGTTTTTTTGCCAGCCAAAGTAAGCCGTTCAATTGGGAAAGGCATTCGACTGTATCAAAAGGATGACAATGTTTTCCTTGAATGTTTGAGTGATTCGGCCATTTTTGTTCGTAAGTAATGGCCAAAATGATCAAATTTATATGAAAAATACAATGCATAGAATGTCCTCTATTTGCACGAAAGAATACTGACGAATTGGCCACGGTGTACAAATTAAAAAGCGGTGATGGAACATCGAGTCAAGGTTGACAAGGGCTAGGGGGATTTGATCGAATTTGCCACAAAAATCGCAATGTTATGAGCTTTAAAATGAATTCATCTCATTGTATTTCTGATACTCCTCCAAGGGAAATTCTTTAGTAATAATTCAACAAGTGAAAGAAGCCAAATTGTTAAAATGAAATATATTAATTAGAAGACTATTAAATGTACATGTACTGTACAAAATGATCATTTTAAAATTTTAGAATATCCATTTTTACTTGATTATTTGTACATTCAATTTTTTTGGGGAAAACAGGTTTAAGATATAAATTTATAAAATTGATCAACTCATTTTATATTGGTATGAATGATAATTGCTTTCTCGAATTGTTTACTTCCTTAAAATTCCAAGAGGTACTGAAACGGCTGTATTTTAAGAAAAGACCATTTACTTCGAAAATGGGCATAAATCCGCAGAGTTTAAAAAACATACTTATCTTATTACTTTTAGAGCCAGTTTGCATATTCGACATGAAAATTTTTGAGGATTTGCTGAAGGATGCCAGATCCCATGGCTATAATGCACTTTACATGTTGCAGGTGAATTTGATAGAGAATTGGAATTGAACAAATTGAATTCAATTTTAGGTGTACTGTCTTTGTCGAATTAGTTTTGTAAAAGGTTTGCCACATGCTAATTTTATTTCATTTATATTTTTATTTTAAGGCTGGGGCCAACAATATAGACGCCAAACAATAAGTCAGTCAATTATTTATTATTTTTTTATTGCCAATGATTTAAAATATTCCGAAAAACAGGCGGAATTAAAAGTTATCTGTTTAATTTGTTTAATAAATTAGGTAGACTTAAATTAGATTATCATCAATCATGAAATTTGAAATATAACTTAAATTTCCAATTTTCAGCCTCCTGTCCAATGTGGATTGAAGTCCAATTCCCGAGGCCATTACAAACACTGGATGATGTTTTGATGGAATATGCGGATGAAATTGGTGGCGAAGAAATGCACAGTTTTTCATAAAATTCCCAAAATAAAATACATTAATAAACAATTTGAATTCGATTCATTTTAATTTTTTACGACAATAAATTGATGTGATATTTCCAATTAATTAATATTTCTTATAAACAAATGTCCCAGTGCCAGCTGCTAGTGCCAAATTAGCATTGCGAGGCGGAATGATTTCGATGTGCTCTGTTTAATGAGTTAGCTATTCCAATAAGCCTAGCCAGTGTGGATGCTATCATATCCCGATACTTATTTAAGATACGGTACTAATGAGATTGGTTTTCCCATCTCAAATCAGCTAGACAACCATGTCTAGTTGTATGCATATTTAACAGCTAGACAACCATGTCTAGTTGTATGCATATTTAACAGCTAGACAACCATGTCTAGTTGTATGCATATTTAACAGCTAGACAACCATGTCTAGTTGTATGCATATTTAACAGCTAGACAACCATGTCTAGCAGTTTGGATATTTAAATTTGCAAATATTCATCATCAAAATGTGTCATTATTTGTTATCTTAATCGGTTAAAATTCTCTTTGAACATTCAATGATATATGTCTCTTGGTTAATAAAATAATTGTGTATTAAAAAATATTTGGCCATTTTATAAATTTATTTTATTTTTTTCTATGGCCATGAATTCATTTCAAAGGAAAAAGTATTTTCCAAATTCAAATTTCCTGCTTTTAATATTTCATTATTTGATGTGAAAATTAATAAATGAAATTTTATTCGATCAATAAATTTTATGATATTTCCAATTAATTAATATTTCTTATAAACAAATGTTCCAGTGCCTGTGCCAAATGAGCATTGCGAGGCGGAATGATTTCGCTGTGCTGTGTTCAGTCCATTCATTTCGGGAATGCTTGAATATGCGTCCGGGGTCAATGCCGAATTCTTAAATAAAATTATTCAAAATTAGATAAAAATGTCAAATTGCCTGAAGCCATCCTGGCACATATGCCCTTAAGGAAACACTGCCTTCCCTTTCGGGGCAATCCCATCCGGCAGAAATAAGCAAAAGGCAAAGGCCAAATGACACAGAAATTAGGGCCAAAAAGAGGGTGGCACTCCATAAACTTTCCAATGGTGCTCTTTCCTTTTGGCAATTTTCCTCATTCACCGCCAATCGTTCTTGGGCCAAATCTGCTAAAAATTCGGGCAAAGCAAGGGAATCCTCCTCTGTGGCAAAATTTGTTTGGACAAGTTCGAGAATGGCGCCATCTTGGTTCTATTAAATTAGGAGCAATATTTTAAATCAAAAAGGGCAATTAACCATTCTTTGTTCGATCACACAAATTGCAGAATGAGCATGGGAATGGACGAGTAAAATGGAACCAATTGAAATCATTGCAGGGCCAGCGATAAGCAAACATATTCCAATGCCAATTAAAAGTCGACGAATTCGTTGGGAACGAGAAGTAATGTTTTTGGAAGAGAAATTTTCAACCATTGGAGAATAGCGACGAAAACGTTGATTAAGACCTGAATTGGATTTAGGAATATTTAAATAAATTGGCCAACCAATTAAGATGGCCAACAATGAAAGGATTGAAGTGCAAAGGAAGATGAAAAGTAGAAAAAGGAGGAGAAATGTCATCCATCCGGAGAAGAGTGCCGGCGACAAAAGTGAATGGAATTGATAGCCAAGTTCGCGGATTGCTTCAAATTTTTGGAGCATTTTTTGGCCAGCTGCCCCAACATTGTCCCTTGCCTCCCTTCCCATTGGCCCAGTTTCCATCATTTCGGCCTCTTCATCCATCACCAATGCCTCATTAATGGCAATTGGCCCATCTTGGCCGGATTGAACGGAAATTAGCTCAACAAGGGTTGAGGCGAAGAGAATGGAGCCAAAAAGGAGAAGAAACCATAGTGGAATTGAAATGGAAAGGAGAAGCCGAAATCGAGAATTACGATGGGAAACCTTCTTCAAAAAATGGAAATAAATTAGGTAATTATAATTTGGAACAAACTTCATCCGTTTCCTGTCCATTTGTTGTGAAAAATCCACTGCTTCTCAATCGGCAACGAACCAAAACGGCAAATAAAATGAGAAGGGAGAAAATGGTGGCAATTAAAAGAAGTAAAAGGGCAAAAAGCAGGTTTGGCTGCGAAGGCAAATAAATGTCCAAAAAAGAGAAGGAAAGTAGACCGGCGCTCTAAAATGACAAAATAATTGGAAATTAAATGAATTAATTTAAATACCCCATTTTTGATGGCTTGATGGAGAGAGGCCTCATCACGAAGTGGTTGAATGCCAATGAGGCCATTTTGAATTGGCACAGCCAAAATGGAATGCCACCAATTTAATGGCATTATTCTCTAAGGGAAATATGCTAAACAATAATAAAATATTCCGTTCGAGACGGGATTGCATAAATTGGAAGGAAATAATGCGCAAAAATTGGGTCAAAGTGGACAACATAAACAACAAAACGGCGAGGGAAGAGGTAAACTGTTTTGGATTTTGGAGGAAATCGGCGGATGAATCTTTGGGTGGAAATGTGGAAGGGGAATGGAAGCTGGACATTGTAAAGGTTAAATGTGGAATTGGAAGCCGTAGGGGAAGATTGGCGGCAATCAACCCAAAATGGGCGCTGACGGCGTTGACTTTGACTTTGGCTGGAATTGGAATGGAATTGAAAGGTGAAATTTAGAAGGCGGGTGCAAATGTTTTGGGGAATTGAAATGTTTGGAAGGAGGGGATAAAGTTGGTTGGTTGTGATGAATGAGGGAAGGAATAAAGCAAATCGCCGCTGGCAACCGCAGTTTAAGGAAAGGAGGGAGGCCGGCTGGCAGATGGGAAGGGAAATGAGATCGACTGACTGGAAATTGTGAAGGAGGGATTCATTCTTTGTTCCCGCCTCCATTTTGCTTTCACATTTTCCCCCAATTTCTGCTGACCACAAGAAAAGTAATCCTCCTTGATGACCGCCGAAGGGGGAATGGAAATTGACTTTCCCTGCGGGGATTGAAATTTGCTTGAATTGGTTGGATCGAAGTATATTATTGTGAGGATTGAGGAATGAGGAAATTGAGGGAAATGGCACATTTTGGTGGTGGCATATAATTAAATGGGCATCGTATCGAAATGTATAAAATTAGGAATATAGAATGAATGTAATTGAGGGAGGATGACCTGACTATGATGAAGCAAAAATGGGGAATTGACTGGAGGGGATGATGGAAAAATGCGAAAAGGAGAAAGCCATTTTGTGCTACGCAGATTGGGTCACTTCAAATCGGCAGAACCCCTTTCCTTTACAATGCCTTCGACGAACGATGAATTCACTTTTTATTTTGCTTTCAGAAATGAATGAGAAAGGAAGATTGAGATGGTTTAGGGAAATAATTAGCATGTTCTGCAATGTGGTATTCAATATGCCTTAAGGATATGTAATTTGAAACTGCAAAATGAAATATTTTGAGAGTATTGAAGTCAAAATTAGAATCAAAGTCATAAATTCCTTGATGAATCACATAATGATAAGAGTTATATTTATAAAGCAAAAGCAATGATGGCATAGAGGGTCAAGGTCTTCGGCGGCAGAATGTTTATGCTCGGCAAAATTCCATCTTAATTTATTTTATACGCCGTTCGCCTAACTTATTCTTATCAAAGAAAATATGAAAATGCTACTAATAAAATCCATATTATTCATCGAATTTGCAATATTTGTTGGTGGGTTAATTATTTATCATAAGCTTTGACTAATAAAAGTTGAAAAAAATTTGAAAATAAAATATAATTGCGATAAAATAAAAAAAATATGAAATAAAGAATTTAATTGTAAAATTTTCATTTACCATTATAGGTTCCTTTCGCATTCCCGAGATTGAAGATGTAATTGTAAGCAGCCGACATGAACATATGTTCTGCCCGCAGCCAATCTTAACAAAAGCACCACCAAAACCATTTACAACAACACATGAAGGATGCCAAATGATGGTACAACCTTTAAATTATACACTCATTGATGAGAAAAGAATTAATGGCACTCAAAATTTGACAATTTCTTTATGTTTCTTTGATAAGTTTGGAATGGATTAGGGAATAAAACAGCGGAATAATTTTATATTCAGACAAATTACATTGAAAATTGTTTATTATGGAAGAACAAACAATCCAATTGTATCAGAATGTTGCACGGGAATTTATTGTCATGATGATTTTTATGATTGCTGCAGATGGAAAGAAGTCGAATATTATCATATTTCTGGGGGTAATATTTTCCTTATTTAAATTTTTGAGGAGAATTTGGGAGGTGATTTACCCCCTGTGCTGGGAAAATTCGATCTCAATTTTTTGCGATATTTGTTGTTTCGAACAAAATCCAGCTTTTTAGACTAAAAAAATTGGTGAAAAAATTTCGATCCTTCTTTGCTAATAAAAATATTAAATTATTTTCCAATAAATTTTAGAATTCCCAATGCCATTGGCAATCAAAAATGGCATCATTTTCACATCATTTTATCATCGCAAACGTCAATACAAAATCAGGAAGGCTGAATCCCTTTTCACAAAAGAACAACAAAATGAATATGGCAATTTCCACTCATTCATTTCACCTCATTGTTAAAATTAATTTTCTAAAATATAACTTCATTTTTAGAACTGAAAATTTGAAAAATCCACAAGGTCTCATTTGGTAGAATCAAAAATGGAATATTATTTTTCTAACTTTCCACCAGAAATTTATAATATTTTTTTTATTAAAATAAAAAATAATTTTTATCTCGGGAAAAATTTTTAATTCTTTTTTTGGTTGAGTGCCTTTTGGGGACATCTCCCTATAAGCAAAGGACGAGATATTAATTTGAAGTTGAATAACTCCATTTATATGAGTATGAATTTAATATACTGTTTCATTACAATCTTATTATACTGGTCAATAATCCATAATCGTATTTTGATTATGTATACAATGGCAAAATTTTTATAATAAATGTGAAATTTATAAAATTATTTATTCAATTTTTTTTAAAGATTAAAATACAGAAAATCTTTTAACGAATTTTACGAATAATTTGTTTGTGTATAATTCTGCTGGGTTGCTTGTATTCGATTCTGCGTTCTTTTTTTTTATATAAATGATACTCCGAAAATGATAAGCAATTTAAATACATAAAATTAAAATAAATTTATTTTGAAACAACAAAAATCACATTTATTTTTAAACGCAATTTCCTGTTTTTTTGCAAGCTTCATATCGTGGTACTAAAATAAAATTTAAAAATATAAAATTATTAATAAATAAATTAATTTTATATTAATTAAAAAATGTAATATACCAAAACAATTTGTGTAAGCACATTCATTTGTTTCTTTTTCTGGGATATCCGCAATATTTTCCAATAAAAATGTAATATCGGCAACAGATTTTTCCAATAATGGAAAATTGGGTTGATCGCCCTTTTCCGGATCCATTCCATCCTGCATCACAGTAGGGAAATCTGCCGGATCATGCTTTAATAATATGAAATTCAATAATAATATCAATTTTAACATACATTCGCGCCAAGATTATGGCCCACTTCATGCTTAATTATATGTTTAAGTGCCTCCATTGATTTGATATGACCAGTTCCATTCCCAAAATTTATTCCAAATACATTCAGGTGTTTAAGTTTTCCATCTTTTTCTAATCCTTGATGACAAATACCTGAATTTTAAAGAATTATTTTATATCTCTATTAAAGCGAAGGCATATTTCTACCCGAAAACAACTACGTTTTATATTTTGAAATATTTTAAAATAGAACTAATAAAAAATGTTTAGAATGAGCAATAAAAAAAAAGTAGAAAGAAATCAGGGAAAATGAATATTTTAAAATATAATTAATTTAATATTATAAAAATATTTCATGACTTGCCTCTAAATGGACCAATGCCAGGATAAGCCACATGGTGCCGGTGAGTAAGAAGAGCATTAAGGCAATTGCTGCCCCAATCAAAATTTTGAAATTCAGCAAAATCATCAGTATAGTTGAAAAATGCAGAAAAATTGAATCTTTTTGGTTCCTTCAAGAATGTTGGCTTAGCAAAGATAAATTGGGGACCATTCCCGAAAAGGCCAAATTTATATGATGGATAAAATTCGGAGAGAGCATTTTGTAATTCATCCAAAATGGTTTGAACAAATCCTTCGGCCCCAGATCCATGCTTTTTGTAAAGATGATCCCATAAATAATAGTCTACGACGGGATTTATTATGCAGACCGGATGATTGACATCACCCGCTAATGGGCCAATCCAACTTTCTTTGGGCCATCCTATGAATTTAAAATAAAAATTTGCATGGTTAGTAATATAATTACCCTCGATTTTGGGCTTTTTAACTTTGGACAATCGGCAGGGCACATATGTTTCAAGAAATTTAAAATTTGAAGATGTTGGACAGGCTGAAAAACAGTTAGAGCAACGAGTATCGACATTTTAATATTTATCTTACGTGCAATTTCTTTGTTCGTGTAGAATAGACACATTCCTTGTTGTTTTTCAATTGGTTCATGGAAATACCACACTTCCTCGTTCATATCCAAAAATCCAAAAAATTTGCCGGATATGAAGATTCCTTCACCAATCACATTTTGAATTTTGTGTGGGAACAAAGCTAAAAATTTTATAATATTATTATTTAAAATTCCAATTCAAAATACTTGTTGCACTTCCTCTCCATTTTCTATTCCCATTGCCAAATCCATCATCAAAAATTCCTTCACGATCAAAATCCAAAATCTCATGTAGACGAATTCTTATAAACCTGAAATTAGTGAAAAAATTTGTTCATATAAGTGAATTCAGAAATATTTAGTGTTTTTTCAATTCCAAAATGTTTAAGGGTCCTTCCTATCCATCCTACTGTAGCCTATTTATTCCTAATTATTGCGCCACACTATCAATCAAATATTGCCGCAATCTGCCTTTTTAAATCCACTCCAGTGTCACTTTTTAAAGAGAAAAGGAAAATAAATAAAAAGTATAATTAATATAAGGTGCGTTAATTTTAAAATAAATTTTATATATTTTCTTAAAAATTACCTTCCATTTGGCGCTATGGTAAATTCGAAAACATCATTAATTTCAATTGATTCGAAGGGGATAATTTTGTAGCGCTTAATACCACCAATTTTGGCACCATCCTTTGTCCAGGGAATTGGCACTGCAACTGAAATTTTTAACAAAATTATTTACAAAAAATTAATAATTGATTAAAATTTTTATCCCCTATTAATAAATAGAGATTTAAAAACATTTGCCCGATTTTCGCATACCTGAAACATCCTTTGACTCATAGAAAATGGCCTTTTATGCCTTATTTTTCAATTGAAGAGGTGATGGATCAATGGACCAAAATTCATCATCGTTGATATTGTAATTTGAATTACGGAAAACAACCAATTCGCCGAAAAAACTATTATCTGCTGAATTGATTTTCCCGGTCCCATTCGCTTGCCGAATAGAAAAACGGGAATTTGAAGTGGTTATGGTAGCAGTGAATTCATTAGTTGAAAAGGTTGAAAATTGAAGTTGAACAAAATAAGAATGCAATTTGGCCACAAAACTGAATTCGTATTTTCCGTTTCCGCGGTTGGAGACAACAGAATTAATTGGTGTATAGTAGTCTAGTCCTTTTATCGATCGATGGCCATGATTGCGAACATTGTAGTAGAATAGAGATGATAACTAAAATTCGTAAGGGAACATGAATTTTGGATTCCTACATCTTGTTGAATTAATTCAAAAATTGCAAAATTTAAATTACAGTCCCACTTTTGATTTGATATCATCATCAAAACTTACAAAAGAAAGGTGGCAAAGTAAAAAACAAATTCGCCATCGCTCTTTTTCTCGACGATTAACAAGAATAATCTAAATTCTAATAAAAATGTTGAGATGCAAATTTCTCACAAATAAAAATGAGTGAAATAAACAAAAATTTACTGAATGAATACTTAAGAAAGAAAAGCCATTTTTAGGAAAATGTTTTTTTAAACACACATTTTTGAAAGAATTCAAAGGCTCATTTTTCTTTAGAGAATATTCTACAATGTACAATCAACAAGAAAAATTTTTGCTGCTTGAAATTCCACATGACTAATGTAGAATTTTGATGAATAATCATCGCATATTCTTGTTGGGAAGAATAAATCAAGCGAATGAAAATTTAAGATACATATAATAAATCGGATTGAGAAAAAAATGATTTTTATTTTATATCTTTTTTATTATTTACGATTAAATAATTCCATAAGCTGCACGACCTAACTTGAAATATATAGTCTAAAAAATAAAAAATTTGATTTTTCACAACAGCTTTTATCATCTCCTTTTTCGCTATGAGGGATTCACAGATACAAAATTCATAGTGGCTGCTCTCTGAATTATTAGGACAATTTTGCCTCGAGTACAATGAATTTAAGGAAATTGCCATTGATTTTGAATGAATTGTTTGGCACACGTAAAATAAAATTTGTGGTTTATAAATGAGGGGCATTGGACAAAATATTGATTTTGAAGTAAAATATTGCAATTTAAGCAATTGAGACAGACACATTCTTTGAATGAAATTTTTGCAGGGATAAAAATTTGAAACTTCAATTCAATTCAAATGAGGCAATATTTAACTGATTTGGATTTATATGAATATACTGATTGGGATGGTTAGTAAGGAGGTGAGGCTGATAAGAAGAAATTGCCCAATTCATTATAACCGATACAACAATTAAAATTCTGGTAAATACGAAAACTTGATTAAATCTGTTACAATATAAGATTGGTCATCAATGATGAAAACTGGTTTAAATTATTCATCTTTTAATTAAACCATATATCCCTTTTTAATATTACATTCCATTTTTTTATAAAATTTACAAAATCTAACAAAAATATTTTTTCGACCATGTATTGACTCATAAATTACTGTTTCTTACTAAAAGCAGAATTATTAATTTTTTCCAATAAATTTTAGAACAACCATTTTCCCATTAAAAATGGCATCATTTACATTTCATTTTATCATCGAAAACATCGATACAGATATAAGGAAGGCTGAATCTCTTTTTGCGGAGGAAAAACAAATGAATATGCCAATTTCCATTCATTCATTTCCCCTCATTATTAAAATTATTTTTTCCTATATTTTTATAAATAAATTTGATAATGAAAATGCGAAATGTAAAAAAGATATTATTTTGACAAATTGACAGAATCCTATTTTTTCAATGCCTCAGGCAAATTCAATTTGAGAAATGAAAAGATTTGTATGAAATGATTTGGACATATTTTTCATCTACAGTAATTTTTTCCCACAAAAATCCAAGGGCATAAAAATTGGTTTAATTATATCGCCATTATCTAAATTCTTATTGCTTATTACCAAAATTGATTTTTTAAAATAAATATAAATTTGATCTGGAATAACAATAATTTATCAAAATTAAAATATAATTGTAAACATAAAGAAGAAATCTATCCAATTTTCAATCTCATTTTTTTTATTAATTACCATTACACAATTCCACGTGCCTCGCGTTCCATATTGAATTGATCGTAGTCTGCAGAATAAAATCAAAATTCCAATTTCTAAATAGTTTTACCATCTCCTAGAATTCGTTGCATTTCACTGCGCAAAAATGCCCAAGGATCATTTCCTTCTGGATTGCTAGGACAATTTCGGCCAGAAGGACAATGAATTTGGGGCGATTGCCATTGATTTTGAATGAATTGTTTGGCACATGAGAAACAAAATTTGTGGTTTATAAAAGAGGGGCATTGGACGAAATGTTGGTTTTGAAGTAATACATTGCAATTTAAGCAAAAGAACGACATTCTTTAGATGAAAAAATTTTTGAAAAAAATTAATTAATTCAAATTAAAAAGAAATTGTTCAGAGTGATATTGAAAAAAATTTTGGAAATGAAATTTAGATTTGGAGAAATTTAGGCAAATATTTGATTGTGTGGAATTTAAATAAGAATAAACTGGATTGAATAGGAAATAAGGAGGATAAGAAGAAACCCCTTTCATTAAAACAGGTTCAACTATTAAAATTCTAGTAAATGCGCAAAACTTGATTAAACCAAATTGAATATTAAACTGGTCATCAATTTTGTGAAAACTGGTTATAATTAAATTATTCATCTTTTAATTAAACCGTAATATTACATTCCATTCTTTTTGATAAAATTTATTCATAGTTTATATTTTTACAAAATCTTTCCATTTATTTTTAAATTAATATTGTATAAATATGATAATTTTACTGTTAAAACATTGAAATATTAATTGGATTTTAATGGATTATTTTATAAGTGAAATTTTTCTAAACCAAATAATTAAATATATATCTTTTTGTTCCTAATTGCCATAATTCAAATTTGAGCGATCATTTCTTGAATAAATTCTTCAAATGCGGCATATCCCGGAGTAAATTCTTTTGAACTTTTCCTGCAATTTATTAAAATATTATTATTGAATTAATTATTAAAAAACGAACCCAAATGATTGCGGGGAAGTGGCATAAAATGGATTGCCTTTGGAATTTTATAAGGGGCCAACAATTTGCGGAAATGTTCCTTTTCTTCTGGCGAAATTTGATACGCACCGGACAAATTCTCCTTATGGCCATCAGCAGCTTCACAAACTGCAACGACGGCCTCGCCAAAATCCTGATGTGGTACTCCTGAATTTATTTTAAAAAATAATTTCAGAGCATACGGTATAAATGTAAAAATTTAATGGAAAAATATAAATGGACTTTTATATTCTAATTTAAACTTTTTTTTTTATTTCGAATTAAACTATGACTAAATTATATAAATCGAAGCATATAAATTTGCTCTATAAAATAGTATAAAAATTTTTTTTTTTACACTTAATATATATTATAAAATATAAAATAGAATATTAAATGATTTAATTAATAAATATATTATAATAATGCTTTAAAAAATGTCACTTAATTTTGGTTTAAATATTTTTATTTAAAATTTAATTAATAATAATAATTAATGATTATTAACTAACCAATAACAGCGACTTCTTTCAATTTGCCGCCAAACATATTTGTGACCACATCCTCAATCTCCGTTGGATAAACATTCAATCCGCCACAAATTATCAAATCCTTTTGCCTTCCTTTGATCCAAACAAAGCCTGAATTTTAAATAATTTATTTAAAATGATTTTTGTCCATTACCTTTATCATCAATTTCGCCCATATCCCCTGTAATGAAAAATCCATCGGCCGTGAATTCTGCTTTTGTCTTTTCCGGCAAATTCAAATAGCCTTTGAATAGGCTGGGACTTTTCACTTCAATCACTCCATCTTTGCTGATTCTAGCCTATAAAATAATTAATTTTTCAAATAAATTTTCATATAATTTTTACTTGAACTCCTTTGACTACTTCACCCACTGAACCGGCTGTTCGTGCGGAAATTGGTTCGTATGGATTTGAGGTGGAAACCAGTGTTTCGGTCATTCTAAATTAAATTAAATTGATTTTAATTCTCTTATAATTATAATATTTACCCATATCTTTCCAAAATGCGCATTCCAGTCATTTGTTCGAATTTCTCGAATACCTGCGGTGTCAATTGGGCACTTCCACTGATGAAAACGCGCATATTCTTCACAGCCGCCTTATTCAATGAATTATTTTCAACCATTCGCCTTTGGAGGAATATTTACATATTTTAATTTTGACAATTATTGAATTACGAATAAAATGTTGGCACTCCCATCATCACTGTTGATTTTGGCAAATTCGCAATTGTTTCATTCACTTCGAATTTTGGCAAGAAAATGCAACTTGATTTTGAGAACAATGTGCAATTAAAACTGATAAACAATCCATGGATGTGATAGAATGGGAGAACATGCAAATTAATGCTACAAATTTGTCCATTTAATTTTGAATTTAAATTCCCTCTATTTTACTCATTTGGCCCAAATCGCCAAATATCCGTGCAAATTTCCCCATTAGCCGTTAATCCCCCATGAGTGACCATTGCGCCTTTTGGCCTTCCTAAATTCATAAAATATATTTTAAATTAAATTTAATGCTCTAGCCAGTTGTTCCACTGGTATAAAGAATGCAGGCAACATCGTCTTTTTGGGCACTTTCAACATCCAAAATTGGTTCAAATTTTGTGGTTTCCTTTTAAGCATAAATTAAATGAATTTTCCCTCAAAATAAACTTTGGCCAATTGTTGTTCACAAAGAACGTGTGTAACGCCGAATCCGGCACCGGCCGACTCCGCAAATGAGGCATCGTCCTTTTTGTTCAATGTGACCATCACTTTTGGTTTTGCATCCTATTTTATTATTTTGGATAATTTTGGAATATATTTTTACATTGACAAAATGTTCGGTTTCCCTTTTTGTGTAAGTTGGATTTAGGGGAACATAGGTGGCCCCAATTCGGAGAACGCCCAAATACAAAGCCAATGCATCGGTGGTTTTGGATGTTCGACAAAGGACAGTGTCGCCTTTCTTAAAATTAGGCCAAAAATAATTTATGATATTTTAATAATTATTTTCCAATGAAATTATGGCCACTAACTTTGACTCCATATTGCCTTGTCAAAATTGAGGCATATCGGCCAGATGCCAAATTCACATCATTATAGGTCAAATGCCGTCCATCGGCCAAAAGTAACAATTTTTTGTTGGCATAATCCTTTGATTGGGTTCCGGCCGTAAAGCCGGCTGTTTCGGCAAAATTATTCGAAGCAAGGCGAATTGAGGATTGAATGGATTTTGAGCAACGACCAAGGACAAAGGATCGAGTGAAAGGCGACATTTATTTGGCAAAATTAGTTTAAAAATAAATTAAATTTGGAATAAGCCTTTCAATGCTCCTGCTGGGGAATGTGGCCTTCAATAAAAATGGAAAATTGGCTAAAAATCACGCGGTTATTTATTTTATTATCAGCGAAGGAAACATTTTCTTGGAGTTCATTTTGTGTTTGTTTTACTTTCCTCCAATTTTCGGGGCAAAATTGAATGCAGAAACTAAATAATATAAAAATAATGTGTTCTCCTCTGCCATTATTTTAATATTCATTCCGAATAAATGATAGATTAGATTGATTGCCGATTAAAATTTTGATAAGAAATGAATGGTAAAATAAACTACGAAAATTGGAGGAATGGGAAAAATTTTGCGTTTCCCAAATTAATGTTCTATCAAATTCCAATATTAAAAAATTGAACTGCATTTCAATGATTCCTCCAAAATATATTCATAAATTACCTTTTAGGGATATATGCCTTTAGAAAATAATTTGCAATTTAATTATCCGAAAAAACATATTTTTCAACAAAATTCTTTCAATTTTAGAATTAATTAGCAAATTTAAATATCCCTTCTACTGATGCTTTTATTGAGACCAACATTTATTTCGGAATGTGCCAGAAAATGTTCCAGCAGAATTGGCAGCCTAAATCGGGCATGTCGATTTGCCACCACTTCATACAATGTAAATTTCTCAATTATTTTCAAAAATATTTCCCTCAAAAGATTGACAAAGAATCGAAAAGACATGGCGGCGAATTGGTGGCCTCGGTGCTCAAAGTGAATTCAAAAATAAATATTTCATTTAAAAATAAGCCATTTAGGCGCATGATGTGCGCGAAGTGTTCACCCTTTGTGGAGGACATATTTCGCCAATTCTTGTTTGTTCCGAACAACTTGGAATCAAGGCAAATTGGAAATTAATTTGAATATTTTAATTAAATTATTTGCCATAGATTTATGATACTCGGCACGAAGTGAACACAGTTTTCGCCGCTGATGCCGGTTCTAAGCTTTCTTGAATAAATTTGGAATTTTTGTTCAATTTTTACAGTCGCCCGTCTTCGTCAATCCATTGGGGTTGCCGCAGTTACATCTGGACCCGGTTTATTCATATTTTCCCGATTTAAATTTTATTAAATGCCCTCAGGGGTTACAAATACGATAACGGCGATGAAAAATGCACAAATGGCAGAATCGCCGGTTATTTTATTGGCCGGTGCAGCACCAACACTGATGAAGGGAAGGGGCGCATTGCAAGTCAGAATTTGGGGGAAATTAGACAAATTTTGGTGATTTATTCATTAGGACATTGATCAAACTGCAATTGTTGAATCACTTTGCAAATTCACTGCCAGAATCACAAATGTCGGCGATATTGGTTTGAAAAAATTTTGGAATAAAATAAATTGAAATTGGATTCTAATATAAATAATATACAAATTTATTTTATTGAAAATGTTAAAAAATTGAAAAAGTCGAAAAGATTGTACCATTCTTTAGAAGTTATTTTAGAAGTTACCTAAAAATCTTTGGATATTTCGTTGCTATTGTTTGGTCAAAATTAAAGAGAATTAAAGGATGCAATACAATTTTGGTTTTTCATTTAAAACTAAATAAGAATTGATTAAACCTAAACCAAAAATAATCAAATGATGTGTCTTTATCAAATGAATACAATGTTTAAGATCTTCTTCTACAATCATTTAGACAATTTCAATAGTCAATTCGACAAATTCAATAATTAGCCAACAAATTTAATATTTACCATTTTAATATCCTATAATATAAAAAAATTAATTGGCATATTTATATGTGAAATAATTACGATATTCCAAAATGTAAAACGAAGAAATTCATAAAAATAATATGAATTTCTTTTTGATTTATTTCGATATTCAAAGGCAATATTTTCAAAATTTAGTGCCAACCCTTCGTCGAGCAATTGCCACCGCCCAATCGGACACACCTGGCCCAGCATTCGTTGAATTGCCTTTGGATGTTTTGCAGCCATATGAACAAGTGATGAAGGAGGCATCATTCATCAAAAATGCGGATAGCGCAGAAAAAGTTGAACAAAAATATCGAAAAATTAAATCAATTCATTGCATTTTTCAGCAACGTTTCAATGAAATGATCGAACAACATATTTCCAGACAATTCCACAATGCTTGGGCTGACACCGAATTTGGCCCTATGCCAATTAGCATTCCAAAACCAAGTTTGGCTGAAGTAAATTCAATTGCCGATATTTTGGCCAATGCCAAAAAACCCCTCCTCATAATGGGCAGCCAATCGACATTGCCTCCAGTCAAACCGGAACAACTCGTTCAAACTGTCAATGTATTAGAAGTTTATTAGGAATATTCCATTTAAATAAAATTTGAAGAAATTGGGCATTCCCACATATTTGGGTGGAATGAGCCGTGGATTGTTGGGCGCAAATTCGCCGATTCAAATGCGCCAAAATCGGAAGCGGGCAATTGCCGAGGCGGATGTGGTCATTTTGGCCGGGGCAGTTTGCGATTTTCGATTGAGTTATGGAAAAAATTTTGCACCGAGCACAAAAGTTATTTCGATAAGTCGAAGTCAAGAACAAATGCTCAAAAACCACGGAGTTTATTGGAATGCGGCGGCAACGGTGCAAGCGGATGTTGGCCTCACTTTGGTTGCACTTCAAGAACAAATGGCCAAAAGAGGATGGAAAGGAGGGGCAAAGGAATGGACACAAAAATTGAGGGAAATGGATGCGAAAAAGGAGGCACAAACTGCGAAGAAAATGGCCGAAAAACCAGCCGATGGACATTTGAATCCATTGGTTTTGTTGGATGCAATGGATAAGGTGAAAATGTTGAAAATGATTTAGGGAATGAATAATAACTTTTTAGACAATTCCAAAAGACGCAATTTTGGTTGCCGATGGCGGTGATTTTGTTGGAAGGTTCCAAAATAATTTATTTTAAATAAATTTTAAATTTTCAGTGCAGCCTATATTGTTCGTCCCGGTGGCCCACTTCAATGGTAAAAACAAAAATATATATTAATGAAATAATTCTATTTTCAGGCTTGATCCCGGCGCATTTGGCACTTTAGGCGTTGGTGCCGGTTTTGCCCTTGGCGCCAAGGCGGTTTACCCCGACCGAACGGTGGTCATCATTTATGGCGATGGATCCGCTGGGTTCATTTTATTTATTTATTATATTATTATAAATTATTTACTCAAGTTATTCTTTGATGGAATTTGACACTTTTGTGCGGCATAAATTGCCGGTGATTGGAATTGTTGGAAATGATGCATGCTGGACACAAATTGCAAGAGAACAAATTCCCGTTTTCAAAACGGCGGTTGCCTGCGATTTGGATGTAAGCAATTTCAAATTTGTATATTAATGGATTTTAATTTGCGGGAAAAATTGAAAATGTCGAAAAATAGAAAAGATAATAACGATTCACATATTCAGATTTAATCCTATAATCAATCAATAGATTTCTAACTTATTTATTAGGCATAGGTTATCCAATTCCAACATAATTTTGTAACAAAAATAAAAATTTGGTTTAAACTGTTTAAAACCATAAAAAAATTATACACCATTCAATGAGAGTTAACAGTTCTATCCAATACGGCATATGATTCATTAAGGTAGGATAGGATAAACCTTAAATCATTATAACTATTTATTTGATATCATGTATTCTTTTTTTGGAAAATCTATTCATTACAGTAATTTTTATTTTTACGACAAATTAAAATTATATATATAATACCCAATTTCGAATTAGAATAGAATATTATATGAAAATGATAAATTTAACATATTCCACTCATTCCATTACAGTATACCCACTATGAAGAATCGGCAAAAGCATTGGGCACGGATGCCGTATTCCTTGGCGATGGATTGGACGCAAAACAAGTTCGCGATGCATTGGCCCAGGCAATTGATCGTAGCAAGGCAGCAAAGAAGTCGCTGGTTGTGAATGTGCTCATCGGGAAAACCAATTTCCGTGAAGGCTCAATCAGTGTTTAGAAAATGTGAATAAATTCCACATTAATTCATTAGAAAACATTCCCCCGTCCCCTTTTTTTACCTTCAATTTGTTGGCCTTTTTACAGTTATATTTTATATTTATATTCAAATTCGATACATTTGTGATTATAATTTACATTATATTTATATCATAATTTACAAAAATATACGTAAAATAAAATTATTCATTTTCTTCAATATATTACCTCTAATAAGTTAAATTCAAATAGTGCTTTTATAAATTTTAAATGGCAAATATGGCTTAAAATTTAGGTCTAGACAATGAAATTAATAGAACTGCCGAATCAGAATCGGCTGACATAAAAATTTTTTTTAAAAATTCATTAGAAATTAGATTTATGAATTATAATTTTATAATTGAAAATCAAATAAAATAAACAATTTAGGTTAAAAAATTGTTTTTGAATTTTTCCTTCATTAGACAAATTTCTTCATGTTGCATAATTAATAGATACATAAGGACCATTGTTGTTGTTTGGCTCCAAATCGCCTTTCACCTAAAAATTAAAATTAATAATATATTAATTTAGGCATAATTACCACAACATATTGAATGGCCCAGCTGGGGATAAATCCATCATATGTGTATTTGTCTGTTTTCTTGTCCGATTGAATTATTTGAATTTCATATTTATTTTTCTCTTTTTCCATCAATGTCATCGAGAATTGATCATCTTTCGTTAATTCTTTGGCCAATTTAAGCATTTTACTGCTACTACTTTCACTATTAGGTTTATATTTCCATTTCTCATTCTAAAAAATGCAAATATATTATAATCAATTCTATCGAAATTTTATATAAATTCTAAATTTTCAAATAAATCTTATTTTAAATTTTATTTATTTTTTAACAAATTTTTAAACCAACATAATATGTATCGAAATAAGCATATTCTTGGGTAATTTTTGCCTCCAAAACTGTTTCGCCCACTAAAAACAAAATAATTGTAATAATTTTTATAAATCTAATCTACTATATTGATTCCATTCCAATGCTCCATGCAAAAAATAGATTGTAAACCCGGAAGTGGAATTGATTATTCCTTTAACTGTGATTTCATCATTAATTTTTAATAATTTATTCTTGTCAAGTTGTTTGATATTATTGGGAAGTGGCTTTTGGCCAGTACTGTTTGCGCATTTCTCTGTTTCTTGGCCAATTTTAACATTTTTAATGTTGCCAGATACCTAAAATAAACTTATTTTCTTTTAAAAAAATTATATAATATTCTATCCAGTTACTAAATTTTTTCATTTAGAATATCAAGCAGGAAATTCAAATCAATAAATATATTTTCAGATTTATTTAAATAAATTTTAATTTTTTTTAAATTAATTATGAGTTAAACCAAGTTTAAGACGAAAAAATTCACTTTTTTGGACCAAAATTAAGGATTGATTTATAAATAGGAGCAGGATTAATGGATTAATTAACTAATACTAATTATACAAGAATAATAATCCAATAGTTTATTTTTCAGTAGATTCGAGAATTTTTTTGCTTTAAGTTTTTCTCCCAAAATTGATGACCTAAATTTGAAATTGGAATAATGCTAGATCTCATCATAAATGACTGGACTTTTTTCGGTAGTTTTGGCCAAAAGAATGAATGGTTGAATTAACCAACCGTAATCCTATCCACAGCCCATGCTGGTGGTATTTCACTTCTGCTTCCCAGGTAATCCAATGGCTCTTCACCATTGACCTCAATCTCGAATATGTATTTTTTATTTTTGGCTGTGATAATCACAACGGCTTCTTGCTGATCGCCTTTCCATGTATTAGGATAATCACTTCCTCGATATCGTTCAAATCTCTCGAAATGTTGAAAATAACGACTAGGATAAATTTTTCCTGCATCAGGATTGAATTCGAGTCGCATCGGGGTGTTACCAACTGAAAATTTGGTAATTAAAATTATTTATTATTATGATTCATTTTTTTTACTTTTCCATGTATGTTCATTTATCTCATTTAATAAAGAAATTTGAAATTCAAATTTTGCATCCATTTTCTCGCCAACAATGCACAATTGTTCGTCAGTGTTAAATAAATGTTCCAATTCCCGTTTGATAAAGACATATTTTTCTTTCTGTAAATATAATTAAGGAAATAAAAATGCTAAAATTTCCGAAAAATATTGATAATTCGAAAAATTATAATGGTTAAATAAGAAGTTAATCTTAAACCCTTATACTTAATTGTCCGAAAAAGCTTTTTTTTGGGCGAGTGGAAGATTCAAAAAATCAAGCAACCCGATTATTTTTCCATGGGAAACCATACCGGATATTAATTATAAATAATTAAAATAAATATTAGTGTAATATTTAAATTTTTACCGCATATTCGATCAATGGCGGGGCCAACAAATCAAATTGTCCATCAAACTTTAAATTTATATTAAATAATTTTAACAATATTCCAAACCCAAAGCCAATTGATTGTAAAAATTGGCAAATCACCCTTATATTCAATATTTGGTCCATCATTAACCGACAATGTGTAAAGTACCAAATCATTTAATGAGGATACGCCTATTTTAAGCCGCTCCATGATAATCAAAAATGTAAAATTTTTTCCTCGCTCAAAATGATTGAATTCTTCAGTTTTTTTATCACTCCATCCATCAGCCTAAAAGAAAATTAAATTTATTAACGGCACTTTTCACTTTCGAGAAATCCCAACTAAAAATTATGAAAATCATTTTCTGGGCGTAATTTTGGATACTAATCATGAATCTGAAATCCTTTTGGTCATATCTCACTATCTTGGTAACAATAAAAACAATTTTGCCAAGAAAACAAATTTATTTAGACATTATATTATAGTTAATTCAACGCAGCTCGTTGAGATGAAAAGAATTTTCCTTATTGATAATACTGCAATAAAAGCAAGTTATACAATATAAACGAAAATAAAGATTTATATTGGTAAGGTGTATTGAGCTAAAACTTGCTAATAATGGATTATACCCAATAAAATGGTAAAATTCCTTTGATCGAATTAACTATAATATAATGTCTATGTAAAATTTCTCCCCTTTCTTTTCTTGCTAAAATTGTTATAATGTTACCAAGATAGTGAGATATGACCAAAAGGAATTCAATTTCATGATTAGCATCCAAAATTATGCCTAGAATGTGTTTTTCATAATTTTTGATTGTGGTTTCGCGAAACTGAAAAGTACCCATTAACATTATAATTTATGCTTTCTCGAAAAAGACAATCTTCTTTGAATGGATAATTTTATTTATTTCCTTTTAAGCTAATAAGTTACTAAAAATTCTATTATACTAGAGGATTTATGAATATATGCTTATTTATTATTACGTGATTATATTCTTGCAATTCAATTTTGTTGCCTTTTATATCAATGTGAATTTTCAGAGGAGTGGCACCAACTGTAAATATTTAGTCCACAATAAATGGAATGAGCTAGACTTATCCAAAAACTCACTATATTCGTGGAATTCAGGGGCATTGAATAGCAAATTGATTTCAATAAATTCGGCATCATCGTGCAATTCTCCATTGAATTCAATTTTTGAAATAACCTTTTCTGATTCCAACTTCAATGAATAGGGCATAGAAGGCGGATACCATTTCTTTGTTAACAAAATATTTTTTATATTAAAGAAATAAGCACATTTTCAAACATTAAAAAGATTTATGAATGTTTTTACATTTATAAATCATTTTTAGAACACATTATAGAATACATTTACATATTTTAACCATAAAATCATATTTCAAACAGCCAATATAGGGGATAGACAACAATTTTTAAATGAGAAACTTCCCAAGACATTAAAATAATTATTTCGACTATTAATAACATGATGAATGATGATAAATGATTGATGAAGGTCATTTTGGTACGAATACTGCCAAACTGGGGCCAGATGGTCAAAATAATCGATTTAAGACTGCGAAATATGACTTAGATTATTATTCAGAATTATATACCAATTTGTCATAAGGATTATAATTGAAAATATTGTTATTAAAGCTGATTTAAGATTATTCAAATGATAATATTTATCTGGAAAAAAATTATATTAACAAATATGAATAGAATAGTGAATTAAAATAATTAAAATATAATTGTAATGGGAAAATGGGATGTTTGAAAATAATGTCTGATCATGGATCTTTTCCATCATTGTAAAATCAGCTCCATTCCTCAACAACTTTCACATCAATTTGAATGAAGGGAGAATCATTGTTGGCCTCCAAATCACCATTCACCTTCAATTAAATGAATAATAAACATGAAACAATGCAAATGCAAATTTGCATACCACAACATATTGGATGGCCCAATATGGCATCCACTTATTTGTATAATTGCATTTTTGGCTTCCAATTTGAATATCATAGTATTCCTTCATCACTTCAACAACCATCACGAATTCATTGCCTTCAGAAAATTTCTTTTCCAATTGATAAGTAAAATTGCCGCCTGCTTTCCACTTTTTATCCTAAAAATATAAAAATTAAAAAAAATATGTAATTTTTAGACTCACATAAAATGTGTCGAATTCAACATTTTCAGTAGTAAAATTGGCCTGCATAACAGTTTGGCCAACTAGAAAAAGGAAATGAATTAATTTTAATTTTGTTTATAAAACAAACTAATTGGATCCCATTCCACTGCTTCACGGAAGAAATTGATCGAAATATGAAGGCCATTTGTTTTGATTTTCCCTTTGATTGTGATTTTATCACCAATGGCCAATGGCGTATTCGGGTCAACTTGTTTGATGTTTGGTGGGAGTGGCTTTTGACCTTCACATTTTCCTGTTTCCTTTCCAATTTTGATGTCATTTACATTTCCATCAATCTGAAATAAAAATCAACATTTTTAAATTTTTTGGATCCAATTTTGTTTTCATATGAAAATAATGAATATTATATACCGTAAGCCAATTCACACTCCATGATGGCGGCAATTCAATTGGTATTTTTCTCGTATCTTCTAGATCCAGTTTCGGATTTGGATATGTGATGGGCTCACCACCTTGGATCACAATCTTATATTGATTTCGTTCACTGTTTTCATTCCCTTCAACATTTGTCCGTTCGGCTTTAATCACAATACTAAAATCCAGGCCGGCAAACAACTTATTAGAATGAGAACTTTCTTCATATTCAGTCAAAGGTTGATATATTTTGCTTTTCAGAATCAATTTATCAGGTGCTCCTTCTTCGTTAAATTTGAAATCCATTTTCAGAAGCATATCACCAACTAAAATTATTAAATCATAATCATATCAATAAATAATCAACATTTTTATTTACTTTTTGTTTTTGTGTCTTCTTCATTGGCCTCATGGAATAAATAAATTTGAAATGAAGCAACCGATTTGCCACTGATGCACAATTCTTCGCCATTCATAAACAGATGTTCCAGCTCATGTTTGAAAATGTTCGGTTTATTTTCCTAAAAAATAAAAGAAAAATAAATATGTTAAAATTTAATTTAAACATCAAAATCCAATTCTTTTAAATTGGGCAATGTCAACAATTCCATATCACCTCTGATCTGTGAATTTAATAAATTAAAAAGTAATTAAATTATTTATCTTACCCAATACCAATTGATGGCCCAAATTGGCATATCCCCTTCGAAGGTCATTCCTTGTCCATTAACCTTCATATTATACAAACTGTTGATATTTTCATCCGATTCATTTTTATATTTATGAATAACAATGACCAAATCGAATGCTTCCCCTTGCTTGAAGAATACATTATCAACAGAATTATTGTAATGCCATTTCAATCCCTAAATTAAAATAATTAATTTTAATATAATTATTATTGTTTTACGCTGTGATATGTGCTCATATTGATGGTATCCTTCACAAAATCGACATGAATTTGAAGGCAAGTGGCGCCAATATATTCATGCCATTCCGGGGCATCGTGCATCAAATTGATTTCGATTTCTTTGGCATTTGGCTGAACCAATCCATGAATTCGAATTTTTGACCCATTGGTAACATCACGGCCCAGCCGCAGGGAAAGTGGCAATTTCGGTGTAAAATCCAAATGCTTCTATATTTTAATTAATTTTTGACCCAAAAATGACCAAACATACTCGATGGTCAATTTGGCCTTTTTCAACACGTCCCATGATGGCATTTGCCTTCACCAAAATTGTGACATCTTTCAATTCCTTGGGCATTCCCTCAGTTGGCCAAAAATTGTTGTTTTCGGTAACAAAATAATCATTTTGCCACAAATATACTTCATAGGAATATTTGTGCATGTGAATTTCAACCCGAATATTCCATCCCGTTGGCAATAATTCTTCGGAGGGGAGCAGTCCGAAATCCCAGTTCTTAATATTACAAATTATATTACAATTTAATTAATTATTACCTCTCCATGATAGGTGATGTTTTCATTGTAAACAGTCAAACTGAGGATTGTTTGATTATTTTCCGTTTTCACCATCACAATTTCGACGGATTCGGTGTCGGCAATTGGAGAGAACCAAATTTTGATGATTTCGTCCGTTTTCATTTCGCCAATTGGATATGCCTTTCCCTCAACCGTATTATTTATTTTGCATTCTTTTGAGCCAAATTCCAACAAAGGAATTTCACCGGGATCGACCAAATCAGTTGGATGAGTGAACTGAAAATAATAATTAACCAGAATGGAACATATTTAAATAAAAAACCAACCCATGCTTGAATTGGACAATTGCAATCACGGTACACAAACAAATCCAACTCCTTCACAAATTCCATTGGCAGGATGTCGAGGCCAAGCAGCCAAAGACCAACAAATTGCTGCATTGTTGCCCCATGCCCTTTGTTGTTCATAAACTCATTATGACGTTCACGTTCGATGGCGTATTCCCGACGAATTACTTCAAAATTGAAAATAATTATGAATAAAATGGAAGAAATTTTAATTAAGAATTAAATCGTAATTTGTCCCAATACTCACACCACTCCTTGACAGCATCATCATAGCGAATAAATGTCCGCAGATTGGATTTTTGGCCAAAATTAATCCAAAAATTGTTTGGCAGAACATAACTAGAATAAAGAAAAATCCAAATTAATGAGCAACGAATTTGATTGAACTTGGAATCAGTGATGGACAGCTCCAAAGTCATATTCTTTCTGTCTTCAGTCGTGCTAACCCGAATGCCGTGCATAATGGCACAATCAGCTGGATTTAATTCGCAACATTTGTTTGCGATCTCTTGCTGAAAAAAAGAACATTTCAGTGGATATATTCATTATAAACTTGTGCCGGTGCCCGATGATTTCGAACTTGATATGGCTTTGCCACAGTCAAACCATTGGTCATTCTTTTTGGGTCCAATTGGCTTCGATAGCAAATGAGCAATCTGTTCGAGAAATAAATTATCTCTTTTGGACAAGAAGCAAAAAACAAAACTGACCCAGGCTGGGGGCAAAAAAATCCATTCGGCAGACGGAAAAGCAGCCCATACGAGTGAATTTTTAATTGTTCAGGTTGGAGCATGCATTGGTCCATTTGCATGAATGGCAGCACAAAATGTTGCTTTTCCATTGAGGTGATCAGGGTGCTGGATTAATTTTAAAAGTATTTAATTTATATTGTTCAAAATAAATTAGAGCAGGAGATTTTTGAAGAAAAAAGTAAAATATTTTTGAGATAATTTTGAAAGTAAAAAGGTTTGGATTTAAATTTTTCCACAAATCAACTTACGGAATTTCCGATTCATGATATCCGCCAACGCCAACGATGACCAGAAGGCGGACAACAAAAACAAAAGCAATTGTTTGGCGGAGGCAACGAATGCCATCTTTTCTGCCACCAAATGGGCCTCTGGCAGAACTTTTCATTGGCGGATCAGCAGAAGAGGAAATAAAATTAAAATTAGAGGAAATTATATTTTTGGAGGTAATTGGGAAATTGGAAAATTAAATGAATGAATTGGATTGGACTGACTGAAAGGAGAAAGGAGGATGGCCTATGGGTGGGCCAAATTAACGAAATGGGCCAAATAAAAAGTAATGGGAGGAGGGAACATTTTGGCCAAAATGGGCAATGTCTGATTCATATTTGGCCAAATCTGGAATAAATTTATTTGGTTGGGAATGGGATGAACATTGAATACAGCAGCAGAAGGGAGGGACATGGGATGGAAGAGGAGGGGAAAATTAAATGGATAAAAATGCTGATTCATTTTTTGGCTTTTGGATGGGCCAAATTAATGAAGGAGAACGATTAAGAGAAAAGTAAAATTATTCATTTTTATTTTTTAGCCATTAAAGGATCATCACGCGAATGGGCGGGGGGAGGGTATAATTTGGCAAAATACCGTAGTAATGAAAAATATTTGATTCACCATTTTGTCCAAAAAATTAATATGACAAAAATTTATATTTTTTACTTATTAGAATGATTAATAAATATTAACAATAAATGATGTGATTCTTCAGTTTAGGACTAACATAAAAAATGCAAATTATAAGGAAAAAAATTTGAATCCCCAAGATATTTTTAGGTGACTTAAATTTCTAGAACATTAAATAAAATATATCCTTTCAAGTTTTGATCATAAATTTATTCATTATTTCATATTATTGACAATCTGAAGCTAGCGGAATAAAATTAATACATTTAAATTAATGGGGGCATTTACATAGAAAACAATTTACATAAAATGAAAAGAATTGGGAAATATTATTTTTATCACCAAGTGGATTTTGGCTGAATCATCGATGAACTCCGCTTCATCATTTTCCCTTCCACAATGTTCGGACCATCTGGTAGAATATTAATATTCGATGATTGTGCCAATTTTGATATTGACGAACTTTGTTGGATATTGGCAAATGGCAATCGTCTTCCACTAAATTCACGCATTGGCAATGCCGTAATCCTTAATAAAATGAGAATAATATTTAATTAAACTTATATTTTTAAATTTACCTCAAAGAATTATTTGCCGGCACTTTTGCTTTATTTGGCGTATTCTTTGATCCAATCCCTCCTCCGGCAATTTGATAAAGCCATTGCCGAAAATATGGGAAAATGGCATCAATGAGTGCGTCAATTTCACGATGAAGAGTTCTACGCAATTTGGTGCTGGCCCAAAGTAAAAGCCATGAAGGGAGTGCGACCGTGCAAAGGTCATTGACCCATCCGAATTGATTTTGTTGGGCAAAAATCATTTCTTGGCGGAATATTTTGTCCACATTTTCGTTATGTTTTATAACAGAAGAAATTATATATTGGATAATCTAAAAGAGGGGAATGGACATTATTCTATTTTGGATTAATTTTACCATATAAATTGCCATAAAAAATTGGCCAAGGAATGTGACCAATGCATAAATTGTCATCCTTCGTTCCACTCCACCTCGTTTGTCCATTGATTCACTTTTCGCAAGATTTCGTTTTTGTTTCATCACAAAAATTGTGGCCAAATTTATGGCCAAACAAATGACCATAAAGGAAACGGCGGAAACCATCGTAAGGTAAACATTCCCTTTGCGAATATAATTTGGCCATTCCTGGAAAATTTAAAAAAATTTTATCAAACAAAAAATAATTTAATTTATTAAATAGCTCAAATTATATTAATAATTTAAAATTAATATTTTAATTATATTATTTGGAGAATTAAATGATAGGCTTTCACTTAATTTAAAATAAGTTAATAAATATAATTTTAAAAATTTATAAAATATTTTTATCTCAAAAAATTTATAAAAAATGCTCATATTTGGGTTAAAGGCAAACAATCTTCAAAAAGGAATAATGCCCCAAGGCAAATTCATTCTCCTACCGTATTCAATTTCACCAATTTTCCTTCTCCTTTTTCCCTTAAGCCTAATCATTTAAATGTGAATAACTCACTTTATAATAAGAAGGATATGTATAATTCAAAGTGAATGTGGAATTATTTTGGTCATAGCTGATGAACATATTCAATTGGAAAATGTAAATTGTGAGGGTCAAAGGGAGCAAAAATGTGGCCAAAATGGCGAATGGCATTGCATAGCGCCAAATCTGTTTGTGTCGGAAAAATAAAATAATAAAATGAATGGAGGACTTACTTTGGAATATTTGAGGATGAAAAGGATGGAAGTGAGTCGATTGAGGAGAAGAAAAAAATTGGCCAAATTTTCGACATGAAAAAAGTAAAAATTGAAGAAGAAAAGAATGTTGAGAATTGGGAAGGGAAAAGATTGGAGAAGGCCAGGGAAAATGCCAACTTTGCCAAAACGTTGATAAAGGAATGAGGCAAAATAATTTAAAATATGCTGAAATTTGGGAAAATGGATTGATTTAGGAAATAGGACAAAACTTACGGGAATGGCGCGAAGGAAAAAAAGCAAAAAGAATGAAGAATTGAATGCTTTCCAATGTTTAATCAATGTGAATAATTCGGCCAAATAAAGCAAAATTGATGGCAAACCAATTAAAATGGACAAAATGAATGGAGGCCAAACAGCGATGGACAAATTGTGAACAATCCAATGGAACATTTTTTGATGTTTAGGAAATTGGAATTAATCTGAAAAAATGAGGGAATTTGGCCATTAGGTTAAATATTATTATACAAGTGAAAAAAAATCAAAATTAATTTAAATAATAATTCATAGAATTAGTAAATTAAATATGTGCAGATTGAAGAATAGCGAGAATTGGGTTCAAATATTTAATGGCCAATATTCCCCCAATTTTAATTTAATTTGGCCAATTTTTAGTCTATGCATAAAATTAATTTGAACTTTAAGATAAAGTTTCGGCTGATTTATTTATTTTTCATTGAATAATGTTTAAATAATGGCAAAATTGCATTAAAGTTTGTCCAATAAAAAATTATTATTTGAATGTATGGAATTAATTGGCCCGGAAATGGTTTGACGCAATTTGAGATTTGATGCTTTTGTGTGCATTTTGACACTTTTCCTCATTTTTTGTGGAACAACAAGTCTGAAAATTAACAATGATTTGCGGCAATTGGCCATTTTGGCCAGATGTTTTTGTTCACAAAATGCCATTGTTTAATTATTGTTTTATTTTCATCAAAAAGAAAAGGTGAAAATTGATAGAATAGTGATATTGTGGTAGCGGGGGATTTACAGCACAATTTATTATTCATATGAAAATAAATGGAAAATATTCTAATTAATTATGGACAATTGATTTGGTGGTTAATTTTATTATAATTTATTATTTTATTCATATCAATTCATTCCTTATTATTCCAATTATTCGCAAATGTCAAATGGACAAATAAAATATGTCATTGCTCATTGGCAAATGGCAAATGGCAATATAATATTAAATTAAATTAAAATTAAAGTTTAATGGAATGGAATGGAATAAATCGCATAAAATGCAAGAGAGGGTAAAATATTAAAAATATATTTTTTAAAAATAATATGTTATTAAATTTATTAAATATTATTTTGCCTAAAATATTTTAATTGTTTATTAATTTGACTGTGAGCGAAAAATTGTCAATGATGGCGTGACAAAATGTCTATTTTTATTGTTTCTTTAGGCCAAATTTCGCATTTTCCATTCATTTTAAAAAGATTGGGAAAACCAAAAATATCTGGCAAATTTTTTTATAATTGTCGAAATTTTCCAAATTATTATGCCATACAGAAGGAAAAAAGATTTTAAATGAACAAAAAATGGACGGTTAAAAATTCAAAATTTGTGACCAAATAAATGAATATAAAATTTGCGTCAATCTAATATTAAATTTGTGTGAAAATTTTATTGTTAAAATTAAAAGGGAACTTAAATTTTTTGAAATGTATTTTAATTGGAATTTGAATTGTATTTTATAATTTCATGGGCATTCTTGTCACAAGGGTTTTTTAGAATAAATTTATGGATGAATATGAATAATTTAGATTTTGGTGCGTAAAAATTGTGGGAAAATTTTTAGTACAAAATTGATATAAATTGAAATGAATTGCCCAAGTACAAGTACATTTGCTCTTACAATTTCAGAGAACAAATTTTTATTTTAACTTATATAAAATTGCAAAAAATAACAATTAAAAAAATTTCATTTTTATCCACTCTTTTTGATATTTTTCATCCATTTATCCACCACCGCAACATCAAATCGTTCCGTTTTATTTTCTACTCGCAAAAATACATTTGGCCATTCTTCTGCTGTGTACATTTCCATGGATTCTTTATTTTTTTGGCTTTTGTCCCAAACAAATGAATTCGTGTCAATGTCCCTTTTCCATTCTTCTTTTCCATATTCAGCCTGAAAAGAATAAAATATATTTTTAATTTAATTTGATAAATCACTTCAATCATTTTTTGATATTCACAAAGGACATGAACCAATCTTCCATGCAATTCGCCGGCACAAATTTGGCCATCCATTTTTGGATATCGCCAAATGAGTCGTTGCCTTTTCTCGGGGCGCATTCCACCAATAATTGTGGAATTATTATTTCGATAAATGTAAAATAAATCAATTTTGAATCCGTCAACATTTACACTCAATTCAAAGGAATCACGAAGACGACCCAGAACCCAATGAATGATGAAAGTGGGCGAAGTGAGAATGGCACGAAGAAGGGAACTGAAATTGGATTGAGGAGAAATGTGATGGATTAAATAATTAAAAAAATATTTAATTTGTCAAAAAATTAAAAACAAATTAGATGTTAATCTTGGAAATATAAATCTTATATTAAATTTATAGATTTAGTAAAAACGAAATAAATTTTTAATCCAAAACCTAAAAACCGTTTAATATCCTTTGTTAACCAAACCATGACAAAGGATAAACCACTTTAAACCTATTATAATATTTTGGCCCTTGGCAATTTCAATATTTTTGGCAGATTAGAAATTTGAAATTACGATTCATTTTTTATTTTTAAAATTTTATTAGATTTAAATAAAGAAACAGAAATAGAAGATGGAAAATTTACTCGGAATGTTGCTCATAGAAAATGGCAAAATCGATGTCATTTGTGTGCGGTATGAGGGAACATTCACGGCGCCAGCCTTTTAATTAAAATAAAAAATCAAATACTCAATTAAAATATATTTTTAATTTAATTAAACCAAAAATTCACCCAACAATGTGCCACCAAAAATGAATGCCGTTACATTGAATTTGTCCAATAATTCGGCAAATTCCGCCACTCGATCCAAATATTTAAGTGGAATTAATCTTTCCACATTTTTTGGCCTTTTTAGAATTGGGGGTTGGCAATCAATAAATTGGCCATTGCGCCAATGTTGGGCGAATCTTTTCATTCCAATTGGCACATCCAATTCGGCCAATTTATTTCCTTCAAGGCGAAGAGTGGCTTTTTGAGTTTTGAATCTTAAAAATTACAATATAATTTTAAAAATGAATCAAACTTTTTGGTGGCAATTTTTTGTGTCGAATTTGTGGCATTGAGAAAAAGCCAAAAATTTCTTTCAGCCAAATCCTCCAAATAAAATTGACTTCGCATAAAATATCCTTCATCGAATTTATGGCCCAAAGGGATGGCCACAATAATTGGAAAATTACAATTTTGATTGGCGGCCAATTTTTCCAAACATTTTACATCAACAATAAGGGCACTAAATTAAATTATTATAATAATTTTAATTTTAAATTTGCCACTGACCGTGTTCCATTTGTGATTTTCCCTTCAAATGCAGATGAAGTGGACCCAAAATATGGGTATTTTTGGTGGACAATTTGTTGTCGCCAAAGGAATAGAATGAAAATGAAAAATATTCCAATAAAAAGTGAAATGCCGAAAATGCGGTTTAAATTCAAAATTCGACGAATTTTGGCCATTTTAGTGGGATTTTTGTTGAGGCAAAATGCGCGAATATTTCCATCAGAAAGCCAACTGGCAATCGATGAAATCGATTCGAATATTCCCCTTTTGATTTCCCCAATCAATTTGGCCAATTTAAGACAAAAATAGATATTAGCTAACCAAAGGAAAATTATTTTTACAATAGCATATTGAAGAGATAATGACAAATTAATCAAATTATAAAGACATAAAATAATTAATTCGTAAAAGATATTATTTAAATTAATATAGCTGAATTGAATGAGTCTTTTGCCTAAAATTAGAATGAAGAATATGATTTATTTCAAAAAGTTCATCATTTACTTTTTTGGCTCAATTTCAATTTGATTCTTTTGCTCATTTTTGGCACCAATTTGTACCGTAATCCCTCCAAATATGCCATCGCCCAATACTGAATGGATTGACAACAATTAGCAAAAACCAAATTTGTGATTATTTTCTTTCGTCATTTGTTTTTATTTCGTATTTAAAATCAAACAATTAAATTATTTACGCAAATACAATTATATTAAAAATTGATAAAAAATGATAATTTTGAATTAAATATGGGAAATTTATTTGAAATTGTATTAATAAAAATATTATGTTAAAATAGGGTTGCATGTCTTCTGAAAATTAAGATATATTCTCAAAAACGAATAATTATTCATTTAAAATTTGTTCATTCATCCTCTTGTTGGATTAAATCCTTGAGGCGATGTTGGGCAATTCGTCCAATTTGCCGAATGGCTTCATCCAATTCTTCCTCCTCCGTATTTCCCATTCGTTGACGGAATTCGTCCAAAATTGTTTCCACCGTATTGTTCCCCTTTTCTTGTTGGTCTCGAAGTGCCAAAATGAATGGAAAATGGAATTTGTCTTTGTAGGCGGCATTCAAAGATTTGAATTCATCGAATTGTGCCGAAGTCAAATTGGAAAGACCAGCGCCAGACTAAATTGAGGAAAATTAAAAGAAGGAATTAAAATTGATGGATGAACTTGTTCCTGCTTAGAATTCATTGTCATGGCGCCGGCTTTGGCCTTTTTGCCGCCCAATTCTGGATGGGCACGGACAAGGGCCAATTGGCGTTCATGTCCGGCATTTTTGATCACTTAAAAAATATAACGAGTCAAAAATTTTTTAAACTTATTTTAAATATTTCCAATACTTTTCTTTACATATTCACTGAATTTTTATTTTTAAATAAATTTTTTATTCCGATTAAAGAAAAACAAATCATGAATTGGAAAAGACAAAGTTGGCTCAATTGGAATAGCCAAAATAGGATTAAATAAAATTTAAAAATTAATTTTATAGAATTTTCTAATCCCAGAAATAATTAAATTAAAATGCCCTCATATAAAAAATTTACCTTCCATCATTTGTGCCATCATTTGTTCAACATTTCGGAATGGCCTTTTTGAGGCCACTTCGGCCACAACCCAAGGGGAATGTTCAAAAATACCATCCAATTTTGTGTTGAATTCCTCCTTCGTTGCATTATTCAATTCGGCCAATGTGACTGTGGCTGGGGTAATGGAGGGAATGGCCATAAATGGAGAAGGAAACAATTGAAGGAGAAAAATGAAGAAAATGGAAAATTTGGAAAACATTTCACAGCTGAAATGAAAAATGGAAGGAGAAATTGATTTGAAGTGATTGATAAATTTGATAAGAAAATATTAGTATGGAATTCTTTATTTAGTCAGAAAAATATTTTAATATATTTTAAAGTTGTTTTGGGGAATTAAATTTAAAAAATACATTGAAAATTTGGTTTAATTTTGATGAATTCTAATGAATTTGTTTAAAATTTACGAAAAAAATAGTAAAAAAACATACAAAAATGAAAATGAAAATAAAATGAGAGTAGTGAAAAATTTGTCTTATTTGCTTTGTAAAATGAGATTTTAATTGGTTCAAAATAAATAAAGGATTAATTGAAAAGATTGAGAAAAATGAGAGGATTTTTTGCTATTTTGCTTTTTTTTTACTTGACTTGTTAGACAAATAAAATGCTGGGAAATCCCAAAGGCAAATTGAGAGAAAAAGCACTTAAATTTATAAATATTTTTATTTAGCTTGTTTGAAATATTTAAATAACAGATTTCAAAAAATGCTGCATTTAAGGAATATTAAGTTGGTCAAAAAGATAAAATTTATTTTTCTTCAATTAATTTTAACAACTATTTTTTTTTGCATATTTTTTATTCATTTGGAAAATGATCAAAGATTGGCTCTGGGAAAATTAATTTGAACAAAAATTAGGTTGAATGGAATAATTTTTATTAGAATTTACTGGTGAAAAAATAAATAAAATAAAAATTAAAACACAAAAAATGGTATTGAAATTTGGTTTCCATAATTAATATAATATAAAATGGATGTAAAAATGAATCAAAAAATTTTGGCTATAATAGAAGACTGGGCAAATTTAATGGCCAAAAGGCGATCGGCGGCAATGATGAAAATCATCACAAAACTTGCATTGAATGCCACACTGGGCATAGAATTTAGCCAAAAACAAAGCCCAAATGTCACATTAAAGCCCAAGGGAATTAATGGCAATGAAATGAATGTGGACGAGGCAATCAGAATATCGTAGAAGGCATTCACTGCCATCAAGCGGCAACAGGGCGATGATAATTCACTGCAATTTGGGAGGAGAAAATGTACAATAAAATTAAGAAAATAGTCTTTTAAAATTGCAAATTTATATAAATTTTTGACAAAATATTATTTCAATAAATTGATTTTTATTATATGCCAGATGGCATTTATGAATTAACTTTTTATATTTTCGAGTAATGTGAATGAGGAATCCATTGGAGAGAATGCCAAAAATGCCGACAAAAAGGCGGATAATGGCATTCACATAGAGGAATATTTGTTGATCCGCAGGAAATTTGTAATTTGGCGATGGCTAAATAAAATTTACCAAATTCAATCAAAATTATGAATTGGTGAATTTACAAAAATTTCGGTGCCATTCGGTCCCCACAATGCTTGAAATTGGCTGTCATTATTTGTGGACATTTTTTTATCCAAAAATCGGAATAAAATAGGAAAGAATGTGGAAAATTCCCTTGGCTATGTTCCAATAATTTTTATTTTATTACTAATGTAGAAAGGCATTATTATAATTGTTTGTTTAAAAAATGAAAATAAAGGCAATATGGCCAGAAAATTGTTAACTGTTTTCGACGAGATTTCAAATTACCAATAATGAGTAATATTCTTCCTTTTCCACCGATTTTATGAATTTTAGCATCGGCGGGCGCAACCACTAATTATTGTCAAAAACATGTTGATTGACCTTCTCAAATTATTAAAAATATTTTTATATTATTAAAAGTGAATTATAGGAAGAAAAAGGCAGGTGATGGCCAAATAAATAATATCCCTTAAAACTTGGAAATTTTATTGGAATTTGGGACGTCACATTTTGCGAGAATTTAATAAAATAAAAAGGTACTTGTATACTTTGTATCCGCCAGAACCCCTAAAAAATTTCGAATTTTTTTTGAAAAAAAATTTTTTTCGGAAATGATATATCAATCGACGCGTCTTGATGAGCTGGTAACGAAAATGTTATCGGTTTTGCATAAAACTCAAAAGTAAAAAAGTTACGCCTTGATAAAAATCACACAAGTGCTTGGTCCCCCCTATGGGTTGGAACTCGAAAATTTTTTGGAAATTTTTTTGTTGAACTTATATCTCATTCTATGCGTTTTGATGAGATAAGCTTGAATCTGTCATCGATTTCTCGTAAAACTCAAAATTAAAAAAGTTATGGCCATTTTAGTTTCGCTGGAATCTGTTGGAACTGCGCAGATTTGCGCGATTGTAACTTTTTTATTTTTGTGTTTTCTGCGAAAACGATGACAGATTCACACTCTACTCATCGAGCGGCGTCGAATGAGTTATAATTTGATTGAAAAAATTTCCAAAAAATTTTTCGAGTTCAGACCCATAGGGGGGACCAAGCACTTTTGTGATTTTCAAATGGCCATAACTTGGCCAAAAATGCTCGCCTGCTCAAAATTTTTGATATTTTTGCAATCAGCTCGTCAAGACGCGTCGATTGATATATCATTTCCGAAAAAAATTTTTTTTTCAAAAAAAATTCGAAATTTTTTAGGGGTTCTGGCGGATACAAAGTATACAAGTACCAATAAAAAACATATTTTTAACCATTTTTTCGATATTCAAGAATATAGGGTATTTAAAAATTTAGCTATTTATAAAAATTAACCCCAGTAAAAATTATTAAGTAATGTTTTATTAATGTTAGTCTAGATTAAGCCTAAAATAATTTAAGAAAATTAAAATTAGGAAAATGAATGAATTTAAAATGAATTTATAATTAATTTATGATATGAGAGACGGAAGAAATATCTCTTATCTTTAACACTGGTATCGTATTCCAAATCATAATTGCCCTCCATAATTCAAATAATAGTACATTAATTTATTATTTTTATTCTTTTCATCATTCAAAGCATTCATAAAATCGAATCGGCAACCAAAATAATTTCATGGCCAAAACACCACTTGACATGAAGTGGAAAAATTGATGGCCATAAAGTCAATTGGATGATGGCAGACTTTATGGATAACATTGAAAATAGGGGGAGAAATATAGATTGGGATTGAAAGGAAATTGAGGGATATGGGAATTGGCAATCGCTGGCCAAACAAATGCATTTTGCGGTTACTTTTGAATATCAGCATCAAAGGACGAATGTGAAGATTGGCAGCAGTGGCAATCCGACGCAATTGCCAAATTCCACTCTATTTACCTTTATTAGCCCTAAAGTCAATTCATTCGTCAATCAAAAATTTTCGTGGCCTTTATCATTCAATAATTTTCCTCATTAAAATGTCTTCTATATCAATGCCAATCATTTGCAATTTATTTATTTTCTTTATGGCCATATTTGTGCCAAAAATTTTGGCACAAAATTTCGGTTTGTAAACAATAAAAATCAAAAAAAAATAAGTAATATTCATTTTAGGAAACATGGGCGGCTTTGGAGGAGGAATGCCGTATGGCGCGGGAATGCAGTCAGGTTTTGGGTGAGATGATTTAATTAAAATATTTTACTGAATTCATTATGCCGTTGGCAACTGTAATTTCTGAATAATTTATTGTGGCGAAAAATATTTTGTTTGGATAGCTTAAAGAAAAGACTCTAGTCGAAGATGGGAAATGAATATAAGGGATTAAATGACTGTTAAATCCAATTTAATACATTCCCTTTATGTTTAAGCCAAATGCCCTATGGTTTTGGCCAACAATTTGGGAATGGCCAATCATTGGGAATGACAGGCTACAACGGTTTGGGAGGCAATTCAATGTATGGAAGCCTCTTTGGTGGACTAGGCGGGGGCTTAGGAGGAGGAATCGGTGGCATTGGTGGCACAAACGGCATTTATGGTTCATCTTATCCAAACTCAATGTTGGGCGGATCATCATTATTTGGCGGTGGTGGCCTAGGCGGCGGCGGCCTTTCTTCGCTTGGTGGCTTAGGAGGATCAATGGGTGGAGTGGGCCAAATGACTCCGCAAATTGCCAGCTATTATCAAAGTTTAATGGCCGGAATGGGGAAAAAACGATGAATTTATGAGAAGAAAGAAGGAAAATAATTAAAAGTAAATATCGACATATTTTATAAATATATTATAAAATTTGATTGAAAAATAAATTTTATATTTCTGATAAATTTAATTTATCGAATATTTTAAAATTTTATTAATGTAATTTAAATAAAATATTAAAAATTCGATTAATTTTAAACATTTATTTATAAACAATAATATTTCATATTCGTAACATTTTGGGATTTTTAAATCATTTTTAAATAATAATAATTTGCTTCATTAAATTGTTCCATTAAATGTGCCAAATTGTTGTTTCATTTGTTCCATAAATGTTTGATGTGCTTTCAAATCAAAACAATTTCCATTTTTGGTGCCATAACTTCGTTGACAAAGGATTGGATCTTCCACAAGAATTCCTTTTAAATGTCATTGTATTTTGGTAAATAATCCCAAATTTTTACCAGCAATTGCGGCACTCATAAAGCAGGAAATGCATCCGGCGAGTAAAGCTCTAAGGACCAATTTTGAGATCAAATGTTTTTTGCTTGGTGCCATTTCACTTAAAATGGCCATTTGAATGCCGGCTGCAATGAAATTGCTGAAACTGCACAATGCATAAGTGGCAATCATGGCGGAACGAGGCTAAAATTGGAATCAATTTTTGGATTAAATAAAATATAAATTTGGAAAAAAATTGACAAAAAATTATAAGGGTTCAGAAGTCCATCCTAGACAAATGCTTTTTCAGCAAATTAAATAATATAATTTTTTAATTATTCTTACGGAGAGTAAATGAAGCACATCGCCCAGTCTTTTGTAAGCAATGAAATCGCTAACGGCAATTTTGACTCCAAGTAATCGACCGACAATCTAAATTAATTTCACATCAATTTTCCATTTTAATTTTCCTTCCATTACCAATGTTTGTTCAAAATTGTCGGTCACTCCAATCAAATATGCCATTGGGGCGAATAAATAGCCAAAGAACATTTCCAAACTCCAATCGGAATATCCGAGCAAATTGCCGGCATAGCCAAGTATTCCACTGATCAATGCCATCAAAGCGACGAAGGAAATTAAATTGGCGAGGACGGCGGCCACCACATTGATTGCCGAAATTGAACCATGCGAAATTGCTTCCATCGCACTTTTCTCCTTACTAAAATATTCGAGAATTGAGAAAAAAATTGAGATGTAATTTGAATTTTGCCATTATTTTCCTAGTAGAACCATTTTTAATTCTGCTTAATTTTAATTCAAATACCTATTAAACTCCTTTAATCATTTTTCAATTTTACAAAAAAAGGAAGGAATTACTAGAGATGGAATTTGAAAAGAGGAAATACGATAAGATGGAATCTAAAAATGCCTTTGACAACATCAATTATTCCTTTGTGATGTGAAGGCATTTTTTGATAGTCAATTATAAAAGAATCAAATATTAATTTTAATAATAAATACCTTGGCGGCAATTCCAATTCCTCGATGCTTTTGCCAATGCCCTCTTCCGTTTCTGGATACAGTAATTTGGCACATGCCAATGAGCCTGGGGCGGACATCATCGCGCCAGTAAGCAAATATCGAGGACATGCCCCAAAGCTGATGAATGTGGCAAAAACAGAGCCAGCAATACAAGAGAAACCGGTGGTCATTATGGCGTGCAATTCTTCAAAATGTTAAGAAGATTAAACCAATTTTGGGTGTTTTTAAACCTGATGCCGTCATTTTCTCAATGTATGGTCGAATTAGCATTGGCGATTCGGCCTAAATTTCAATGACATTAAAATTGTTATTTCTAAATTGAATTACTATTTTATTTGTTGTAAAAAATTGCCGAAAACCTTTTCATGTTAATATATTTGTAAAAATTAGGCTTAATATTCGATGGCTAAGCTCTAATTTTAATCTTATCCAAACATAACAATAAGCTCCTATATTTATTATGGCCAGGTAATATGGTCTCAAAGCAGATTATTTTTCGATAAGATTTTTAGGTAAATTAATTATGCTCTTTTGATATTTTGTAATCCATTTTTTATACATTTCCAAGTAAAACACATCCACATGCATTCAATGATTCCGTCGCGGTTGTGCCCATCGTAAATTGCATGATGGATGCCATTCGCTTGATCACCGCCTGGATTATGCCATAGAAATAGAGGACGGAGACGACGGCGCCAACATAAATAATCACTTGAAGGACCTGCCAATTAAATCCGTCTAATTTTGTGATTAACAACAAATTATAACCTTAAAGGCAAAAACTGGTTCCATTCCACAAATATTGGGTGGCGCTGACAAAAATCCATAAACAAAATCAGTGCCATTGTTGGTAAAATCGAGGAATGTGATGAAAATGTCAGACAATTCCACAAATGCATTGGCCCCGGTTTCCTAGAAAATAATTTTGGGTCAATAGGAATAAAAAGTGGGCGAACCCATCGAAGAACGCAAATGCCAAAAATGAATTGGAGCAAAAAGCCCCAAAGGACTGGACGCCATTTTACCTTTATTTTCATTGAATATTTTGCTGTGAAATTTAAACAAACTTTTGTTGGTTTGTGGGAACAAATGCACATAAATCCAAAAAAGAATGCAAAACCGGCCAATCCAGAGAGTCGATGAGGATTCCTTAAATATTTTTATTAAATTTGATTGAATTCTTCTCACTCTCGACAATCCCAAAAGATAAAAATAAATGGTAGAATCGCAGCAAGCAAATAAAATATTCTGAATTATTCGAGAATAATGACAAAAATATTCAAAAAAATGGTCGACCTTTTTAGCCAAGAATTTTTCAAAATTTTGCCAAATAATTGACCGCCTCCTCCATCTTTCCTCCTATTCGATTGCCTTCTCCTTTTCCAAAGTGGCAAAATGCAACGTTTATGAAGAAGGAAAAGCCAACAAATTGCCGTAAAAATTACCAAATTTTTGGCTCGATTAAAATCGTGGAGAATGGAAAAAACTGCAAAACCAAAATATTAAATTAATTTTTACTAATTTATACCTAAGAAAATATGGTAAAGCAAAATGAGGGAAATGTAAAGAAATGCGCAGAAAAGTCGTCGATTTTGACGCAAAAAATCAATGAAAATTGCCTGAACCATTTCAATGGCCAACATTGGATCCCAAATGAGGCCATTGTTGCCTCCTCCATATTCATTGCTCGCTGAACAGCCACAATTTTTTGAAGTAATTTTGACTCCAATTGGATGAATTTTTACACCGGCGCCATCCTCAATTATATTGCTGTCCAATGTGAATGAAGAGGTGGAAGAAGATGAATCAAGTTTTGGCACATTTATGGGCTGAATATTAATAGAAAATATAAAATTTTATTAAATCATCTTAATTAAATTTCTTTAATTATAAATTAAAAATTTACCGAATTTTGTTCAATTTCTGTTGGCATTTGTTCCAATGGAATGTCCTGCATATTTGCATCAATTTGTTGATGTTTTTTCATTTTTATTTTATAATATCTTTTAAATTTTCAAGAATAAAAGATTGGTTTATAGAAAATCATATGAAATTGTGAATATTTAGGAAAAAGCATCTTTTGCCAATGAATAATGATCTTTTGCAGATTTTCACCTGCTGATGCGTTTCCTTGGGGACCGAAAAGATACTGGGAAATGGCACAGAGAAAATAATTTTTTAAAATTATAGCAGGGAAAAGAATAAATGAAAAATTGGCACTACTTCTGAATTTTTGAATTTGCCTTAAGGGCGCATGACAATAAATGCAAAAAATGAAGGCTGCTTTTATAATTGTCCCTTTAAAATTACTTCAAAATAGTGAATTTTATTAAAATATGCCCTAAATGTTTTACGATAAGATATGAAAAATGTGATATAATTTAATTCATTTTAAAGAGAATGGCATATTAGCTGTACTTTTCATTTCCGTTAAACATCAAATTAACTTCAGGAATCCATTCCATTCATTCATACCATATTTTGTACTATTAAGCTGTTTGCCCATTTTTGGGGGATAAATTGATGTTATGAAGGAATGAGAGAGGAATTTGAGGGAAAAAACAGGAAATGGGATGGACTTTTTGGGGAATGAGGATCAGCCGGCAGTCTCGTACAAATTTGGCCGATGGAATGCGGGGAAATGGACGGGAAAAATATTTGAAAGTCGGGAATGTTATTGGAAAAGGGGAATTATATAAATTTAATGGGAAATGAACGACGAACGAATGATTATTATATTGTCGAGTCGACATTGATGAAGGCGGACGGTTGTCATCAATAAATGGGAGAAGATTAATAATAAAAAATTGTGATGCCTGCGCGAGAATATGACGCAGGGAAATATGTGGCGAAAATGGGGGAATTTTATAGAGTTGTTGACAAAAACGGGAAACAAAAATTGATAAAGGAATTAACAAAAATTGAGCCAAATCGACGAATTTTGAGGGAATGGATTCAAATTTTGAAGAGACTATAATTTGGAATTGGATAATGATTTTGAACTTTGGCCAAAAATTCGTCATTTATTCAAAAAACACTCAAAATTTTGAACAAATTTGTGTCAAAAAAATACACACAAAATTGATTAAATAAAAAATTAAGTTGGAGAATTTATTTTAAGCCTTTGATTTCATTCATTAAGAGGGAATTTATTTTATTTTTAGCTAAAAAACATGAAAAGATAAAGGAAAAGGATAAAGCATGTCCTCTGCCAGCAGCTGGCAATCGAGCGTGCAAAATGACAATTCCCTTCATAATTTTTTGTTTGTTTGGTGCGCGGAAATATTAAAAATAATAAGTGGCAAACATTGGCAGCAGAGGAAATGAGGGAAAAAGCAGGAAGCTTATTTAAATAATAAAGTGCACAGAAAATGGCATGGGAAGTTCATGGGGATTGGATTTTATTTTTTCAATCAAAATTTTTATTCAAAAAATAAAATTAATCGTGGAATTAAAAAATAATAATGTTTGCCAATGTGGCCATCAAATGCAAACAAATTGAATAAATAAATTTGGTGAAGATTGGAAGAGAATAAAATAAATAAATTAATTGATTGTTTTTTCATCATCTGGCTTTTTTCAAATATTGAAAAGGCTCAATTTTGTCCATTCATTTTGTTAAATGTTTAAGGAACCAATCCCTGTGAAATGAAAATAAAAGTACAAATAATTATTAAATTAATTTCGCCCACTTTGCCAAGCGCACCACTTCCTCCATTGTGCCAGGTTCTTCGAACAAATGGCTTGCTCCCTTGATAATTTGCAATTGTTTTTGTGGGCAATTGACCAATGCGGCCAATGCATTTTCGTTCATTCCAATCACTGGACCATCCAAACTGCCAACCAACAAAAGTGTGGGCGCATTCACTTTGTCCAAAACGGGAATTGCCAAATCTGGACGACCGCCGCGCGACACAACCGCTCCAATTGGCACTGTGGCGTCAGCTGCTGCCATCAATGCTGCCCCTGCGCCGGTGCTAAAAAATAAAATGGAATATAATTGATTGGCCATTTTCCCCACCTCGCTCCAAAATATCCCTGCGTAAATTCAGCAGTTTCCGAACGAGCCTTAATCCATTCCGATGCCCGTTTAAGTCGATTGGCAAGCAAAGGAATATCGAAAACATTTCGGCGATCTGCTTCCTCCTCGGGGCGAAGTAAATCCAAAAGAAAAGTGGCCAATCCTGCGCGACGCAATTCCGCAGCCACAAAATTGTTCCGTGGACTCAAACGGCCCGATCCACTTCCATGGGCAAAAATTACAATTGAAGAAGCGCCGGTTGGGATTCCAAGGAGGCCAATCAATCCTTCGGGTTCAATTCGAACTTCGTGAACATCGCCGGTGGCATTCATTTTTGCTTGAATTTAAAATAGTTTTTTTTGCTAAAATATTATAAATTTTCTTAATAAAAAATGAAGCAAAAAATTGTGTTTTGGGAATATTATTTAGTAGAATGTTTTTGTTTACAATTTTTATTAGTTTTTGGGTCCAAGCTGCTGCTCTCATTTTTCTTTCTTTTCATTCGGGCCTAGCGCCTAGGGGGCTAATATTATGAAGAGAAGAGTAACCGAAGAAGGGAGAGAATAAAAAGAATTGAATGAAAATGAAAGAAAATCCCGAAAAAACTATTTGCCAAGTTCGATTAATTAAAAATTGGCCATAAAATTCAATTTTAAATCCATGAATGAATATGGCAATAATTAAATCTTTCTGTCTCGAACTTAAAGAATTAAATTGTTAACATATTTATCTTTTTAAAACAAAACATATATAACAAAAAAAGCGTTATTGGCTTTTCAATTTTAAAAACAAAAGATTTAAAAAAGCCTTATTGGCCAAAGACAAAGAGTAAAACAAATGTTGCCAATCCAAAGATCATTAATAAATAATTCTTTTGAATGCCATCAAATTCGGCATAATTACAAAGATTTTGGGTGCAATTTCCATAAAATCGCCATCCATTTGGGCAATTATAATTTGGAATATGTTCTTTCACTATTGTGTCATTATATCCGCCACAACCTTTCACAACTTAATTTAAATGAATTTCCAAAAATTGGGAAAAATATTTTACAATCAAACCCCGTGCATTGCATTGGAATTTGTAACACATTTCAATGCCATTTTGGCAATCCACCTCGCTGACCGCCGATTCATCCGTTCCATTTCGAGAATAGCATTTGAATGCTAAATAGCATTTTTGGATTATCATTATCATTTCAATGTATTATTTACCCGAATTTGGTTGAAAATGGCCAAAGAATATTGCAATAAAAATGAAATAATGGGAAAGAGTCATAAATTTTTGATTGGACATTTTCGATTTAACCTGAATTTTATGAAAAAATTATTTACTTCTGTGTTCCAAAATGGCGAAAATAAATATACCTTTTAAGGTAAAAAAGATTCATTTTTCCCCATGAAGCTGCTAGAATAAAAATATATGGTGGGTGCCTTCTGCTGCCCTTTTCCCTTCAATCAATCCAATCGAACATTGCCCTAAAGCCACAAATGTTATTGACTTCGTTTTCATCGATGTAAGAAAACAATGTCAGTCTAGGGAATATTTTATCGAATAAAGAACAAAATATTTATAATTGTTTGGACAAAAAACAAATTTACAAACGAAAACACATTTCATGATATCAAATTTATTCAATTCGTAAATTTGTATTTCCAAAATTCTTTGTAAATTAATTAAAAAAATCAAAATTAATTCTTTTCCGCTGAATTGAAGACCAAAAAAAAGTACAAAAGACACAGCCGGAAATTCTGCCGTTGTACTTAATTTTGAGAATTTACCAAAGTTTGACGAATGCCATTCCTCCTTGTCTGCTGCCTTGACAACAGTTAATTTTTTGTTCATTCATTTTTTGTTAAGCATTTCCGTCTATAAATTCTTGGAATGGCATCTCATTTGCGCACAATTCTACCCAATTTTTGTCAAACTACACGGCACAAAATGACTATATAAATTGACTTCAAAATTGCACATTTCTCTCATTAATTCAATTGGAAAGCTTCTCAAATTCGCTGGTAATCTTTTCATTCTTTCTCAAAGAAAAATGTTCAACCCAACCAAATTGGTATGTTCAAAATTTGAAAAATGGCTGAGAAAATATTTTAGCCAGAATTCCCACCGGAGGCTGAGAAAATTTTGCCAGCCGATGTTTGGGCCAAATTGCAGGAAATCAAAGGCAATTCGGCCACAATCCACGAGAAACGTTGCCAACTTCATCAATTGATGATGACAGTGCCCGACGAAATTATGGATAAAATGCCGGAACCAAAAGAATTTTCATCTTTGCCAGCGGATGTGGGAAATAAAATAAAAATAAACAATTAAAGGAATATTAAGGTGAAACAAAAATTGAAAGCAATTCATCGCCAAAGGGATTTGCCAATGGAAAAGAAGAAAGAACAATTTGATGCATTGGTCAAAACATTGCCGGCTGAACAGCAAAAAATATTGGTCGGCTAAAAAGGCAAAAATTGACGGGAATGAAGAAATATAAATTTGGTTGAAATTATGACATATTTCAATTCGTCTATTTAGATCTTTCTTATTTATTTCCATTGTAATGTGATTATTGTGAATATCATTTCTTTAATTTCACTGATGCTTTTTTATTGTAATTTTGCATTTAACTATATTTTATAATGTTAGCAGTGTATTTGATAAATTTGTTTTTTCCTATTCATTTTAACTATATCTTATTAGATTAAAGTTTATAAATTTTAGTTTCCTTCAAACAATCTATAATATGATAATTGATAAACAAACAATTTGTATCCTATTTTAATTATATAAATGTTTATCAAAATAAAATAATATTTGGCCTATTAAAAATGAAAATGATAAATAAAAATATATGTAAAAAGCATGGATATGTTTCGGTTCGTCGGATTTATTTCTTCTCCAATTTTGTGGCTGCCTCTTCATCAATGAACCATTCAATGTTGGCATGTTGAATTTGACTGGGCGGATATTGAGCATTGTTTTCGCCAATAATTGATTCGATTACTTCCGCTTTTCCTCCCCCATTTGCGATGAATGCCACTCGACGTGCCGAATTCAATATTTCCATTGTGACGGTAATTCGACGAGGCGGCGGTTTTGGGGAATCGTCCAAATGAGCAATCCAATTTTGTGATTTTTGTTGGACCAATGGATGGCCAGGAAAGAGGGAACATGTATGGCCATCAGGGCCAAGTCCTTTTAATTAAATGAATTAATTTAATTAAAATCATTTAATTAATTGAAATTACCGAGTAAAAGAAGATCAAAAATTGGAAATCCATTTGCATTCAATTTTGGGCTCAATTCGCGCAATTGACCTTCGAATTGTTGCGCCGCCGTGAGGCCATCGCCATTCACCAATTCATTTGGAACTCGGAGAATATGTCCGGAGGGGAATTTGTCATCTGGCAATAATCGAATCAATTCCCCACTGTTGCTTTCCCTATCCTCAAGTGGGACAAGTCGCTCATCGACTGGGAATAAATAGAGCCGAGAGATCAACTGAATATTAATAAATGGAATTGAATTGGGAATAATCCATTGATTGCTTAAATTAAATATCGGTGCCAAGATTGAATACAATTTCAGCAAAATCATTTGCTAAACTTTTCGATAATGGATTAATAAGCAGAATAGCCAAAAACCATTTATATTTTTAATAATTTTATAATTTAGAAACCGAATTTGGAATTTCGGCCAACAATGGAGCAATAAATGGGGGCATTGATCCGCCAGAAAAGCCAATAATCACATTTGAGTTGGGGCCACTTTCATCAATGACGGATTTGATCAATTCTCGGATCGAATTTTGTTGTTCTTGAACATTTTTGCTAATGTGAATTTTGTGTTTGTTGTGGAAAATTTGATTGTCGCACATTTTTTGTTTAGTGTGAAAAAATTCGCTGAAATTTTTAATTAATTTTGTGAGCATTTTTTAATCATTTTATTATAATTAGAATCGAATATCTCGAAAACTTCTACGTTTCCGTTCTCCTTGTCCGATTATATTAATGACAAAATAAACATTTTATGTCGAATTGCCAGAAAAAAAACATTTGAATTTGCATATTAGAATTGGATTTTAAATTTTGGAATGGGACAATTACAATTGCGATGCGAATGAGTATTAAAGCAGAATTTGGACAGTGATTAAATGAAAATAGAAATTATAATATTCATTTTTATTTTCTAAAGGAAAATGGAAAACTACGATATTCCGGGGAAGCGGAGAAAATGGATAATAGGGAAAATGTATTGAGCAAAACATAAATTACCTCCAAAGTAAAAATGAAATTGAATAACAATCTTTGTTACTATTTAATTGATTTTTTTTATTCTTATAAAATAATTTAGAGCATCGTATATTTTATTGATCCAATACATATTTGTTGATTTTTTATAAATTAAAAATATATTAGGGTCTAAATTCTGCAATTTTTCAGTATATTTGGCACCAAGAAGGCATAGATGGAAATATTTTAAAATTTCTATAATTTTTTCTTATTCTACGATGAAAAAAAATGTAGCAAAGTGCCCTTCATTTTAATCAATTCCTCCTTGTTAATTTTTTATGAATTATTATAATATTGGTGTCTAAATTCTGCAATTTTTTGGTATTTTTGGCACATAGAAGGCATAGATGGAAATATTTTGAAATTTCTATATTTTTTTTATATTCTAGTCCTAAATACAATCATATTCATATATTTTATTTGATCCAATACATATTTGTTGATTTTTTATAAATTAAAAATATATTAGGGTCTAAATTCTGCAATTTTTGTGTATATTTGGCACCTAGAATGCATAAATGGAAATATTTTAAAATTTCTATAATTTTTTCATATTCTAGTCCTAAATACAATCATATTCGTATATTTTATTTGATCCAATACATATCTGTTGATTTTTTATAAATTAAAAATATATTAGGGTCTAAATTCTGCAATTTTTGTGTATTTTTGGCACCTAGAAGGCATAGATGGAAATATTTTAAAATTTCTATAATTTTATTTTAAAGTTTATCCAAATACAATCATATTCGTATATTTTATTTGATCCAATACATATCTGTTGATTTTTTATAAATTAAAAATATATTAGTGTCTAAATTCTGCAATTTTTCAGTATATTTGGCACCTAGAAGGCATAGATGGAAATATTTTAAAATTTCTATAATTTTATTTTAAAGTTTATCCAAATACAATCATATTCGTATATTTTATTTGATCCAATACATATCTGTTGATTTTTTATAAATTAAAAATATATTAGGGTCTAAATTCTGCAATTTTTCAGTATATTTGGCACCTAGAAGGCATAGATGGAAATATTTTAAAATTTCTATAATTTTATTTTAAAGTTTATCCAAATACAATCATATTCGTATATTTTATTTGATCCAATACATATATGTTGATTTTTTATAAATTAAAAATATATTAGGGTCTAAATTCTGCAATTTTTCAGTATATTTGGCACCTAGAAGGCATAGATGGAAATATTTTAAAATTTCTATAATTTTATTTTAAAGTTTATCCAAATACAATCATATTCGTATATTTTATTTGATCCAATACATATATGTTGATTTTTTATAAATTAAAAATATATTAGGGTCTAAATTCTGCAATTTTTCAGTATATTTGGCACCTAGAAGGCATAGATGGAAATATTTTAAAATTTCTATAATTTTATTTTAAAGTTTATCCAAATACAATCATATTCGTATATTTTATTTGATCCAATACATATCTGTTGATTTTTTATAAATTAAAAATATATTAGGGTCTAAATTCTGCAATTTTTGTGTATTTTTGGCACCTAGAAGGCATAGATGGAAATATTTTAAAATTTCTATAATTTTTTCATATTCTAGTCCTAAATACAATCATATTCGTATATTTTATTTGATCCAATACATATTTGTTGATTTTTTATAAATTAAAAATATATTAGGGTCTAAATTCTGCAATTTTTGTGTATATTTGGCACCTAGAAGGCATAAATGGAAATATTTTAAAATTTCTATAATTTTATTTTAAAGTTTATCCAAATACAATCATATTCGTATATTTTATTTGATCCAATACATATTTGTTGATTTTTTATGAATTATTATAATATTGGTGTCTAAATTCTGCAATTTTTGTGTATATTTGGCACCTAGAAGGCATAAATGGAAATATTTTAAAATTTCTATAATTTTTTCATATTCTAGTCCTAAATACAATCATATTCGTATATTTTATTTGATCCAATACATATCTGTTGATTTTTTATAAATTAAAAATATATTAGGGTCTAAATTCTGCAATTTTTGTGTATATTTGGCACCTAGAAGGCATAAATGGAAATATTTTAAAATTTCTATAATTTTTTCATATTCTAGTCCTAAATACAATCATATTCGTATATTTTATTTGATCCAATACATATCTGTTGATTTTTTATAAATTAAAAATATATTAGGGTCTAAATTCTGCAATTTTTGTGTATTTTTGGCACCTAGAAGGCATAGATGGAAATATTTTAAAATTTCTATAATTTTATTTTAAAGTTTATCCAAATACAATCATATTCGTATATTTTATTTGATCCAATACATATCTGTTGATTTTTTATAAATTAAAAATATATTAGGGTCTAAATTCTGCAATTTTTCAGTATATTTGGCACCTAGAAGGCATAGATGGAAATATTTTAAAATTTCTATAATTTTATTTTAAAGTTTATCCAAATACAATCATATTCGTATATTTTATTTGATCCAATACATATATGTTGATTTTTTATAAATTAAAAATATATTAGGGTCTAAATTCTGCAATTTTTCAGTATATTTGGCACCTAGAAGGCATAGATGGAAATATTTTAAAATTTCTATAATTTTATTTTAAAGTTTATCCAAATACAATCATATTCGTATATTTTATTTGATCCAATACATATATGTTGATTTTTTATAAATTAAAAATATATTAGGGTCTAAATTCTGCAATTTTTCAGTATATTTGGCACCTAGAAGGCATAGATGGAAATATTTTAAAATTTCTATAATTTTATTTTAAAGTTTATCCAAATACAATCATATTCGTATATTTTATTTGATCCAATACATATCTGTTGATTTTTTATAAATTAAAAATATATTAGGGTCTAAATTCTGCAATTTTTGTGTATTTTTGGCACCTAGAAGGCATAGATGGAAATATTTTAAAATTTCTATAATTTTTTCATATTCTAGTCCTAAATACAATCATATTCGTATATTTTATTTGATCCAATACATATTTGTTGATTTTTTATAAATTAAAAATATATTAGGGTCTAAATTCTGCAATTTTTGTGTATATTTGGCACCTAGAAGGCATAAATGGAAATATTTTAAAATTTCTATAATTTTATTTTAAAGTTTATCCAAATACAATCATATTCGTATATTTTATTTGATCCAATACATATTTGTTGATTTTTTATAAATTAAAAATATATTAGGGTCTAAATTCTGCAATTTTTGTGTATATTTGGCACCTAGAAGGCATAAATGGAAATATTTTAAAATTTCTATAATTTTATTTTAAAGTTTATCCAAATACAATCATATTCGTATATTTTATTTGATCCAATACATATTTGTTGATTTTTTATAAATTAAAAATATATTAGGGTCTAAATTCTGCAATTTTTGTGTATATTTGGCACCTAGAAGGCATAAATGGAAATATTTTAAAATTTCTATAATTTTATTTTAAAGTTTATCCAAATACAATCATATTCGTATATTTTATTTGATCCAATACATATCTGTTGATTTTTTATAAATTAAAAATATATTAGGGTCTAAATTCTGCAATTTTTGTGTATTTTTGGCACCTAGAAGGCATAAATGGAAATATTTTAAAATTTCTATAATTTTATTTTAAAGTTTATCCAAATACAATCATATTCGTATATTTTATTTGATCCAATACATATTTGTTGATTTTTTATAAATTAAAAATATATTAGGGTCTAAATTCTGCAATTTTTGTGTATATTTGGCACCTAGAAGGCATAAATGGAAATATTTTAAAATTTCTATAATTTTATTTTAAAGTTTATCCAAATACAATCATATTCGTATATTTTATTTGATCCAATACATATCTGTTGATTTTTTATAAATTAAAAATATATTAGGGTCTAAATTCTGCAATTTTTGTGTATTTTTGGCACCTAGAAGGCATAGATGGAAATATTTTAAAATTTCTATAATTTTTTCATATTCTAGTCCTAAATACAATCATATTCGTATATTTTATTTGATCCAATACATATTTGTTGATTTTTTATAAATTAAAAATATATTAGGGTCTAAATTCTGCAATTTTTGTGTATATTTGGCACCTAGAAGGCATAAATGGAAATATTTTAAAATTTCTATAATTTTATTTTAAAGTTTATCCAAATACAATCATATTCGTATATTTTATTTGATCCAATACATATTTGTTGATTTTTTATAAATTAAAAATATATTAGGGTCTAAATTCTGCAATTTTTGTGTATATTTGGCACCTAGAAGGCATAAATGGAAATATTTTAAAATTTCTATAATTTTATTTTAAAGTTTATCCAAATACAATCATATTCGTATATTTTATTTGATCCAATACATATCTGTTGATTTTTTATAAATTAAAAATATATTAGGGTCTAAATTCTGCAATTTTTGTGTATTTTTGGCACCTAGAAGGCATAGATGGAAATATTTTAAAATTTCTATAATTTTTTCATATTCTAGTCCTAAATACAATCATATTCGTATATTTTATTTGATCCAATACATATTTGTTGATTTTTTATAAATTAAAAATATATTAGGGTCTAAATTCTGCAATTTTTGTGTATTTTTGGCACATAGAAGGCATAGATGGAAATATTTTGAAATTTTAATAATTTTTTCGTATTTTAGATCGAAAATCAGAATTCATAGTATATTTCATTTGGCCCAAAACATATTTATGGATTTTTTACAAATTTTTAAAATATATTGGTATCTAAATTGGGCACTTTTCGCTTATTTTTACAATTTCTAGGCTTAGATGGAAAAATTTTAAAATTTCAATAATTTTTTCTTATTCTACGATGAAAAAAAATGGAACAAAGTGCCCTTCATTTTTACTAATTCCTCCTTGTTAATTTTTTATGAATTATTATAATATTGGTGTCTAAATTCTGCAATTTTTGTGTATATTTGGCACCTAGAAGGCATAAATGGAAATATTTTAAAATTTCTATAATTTTTTCATATTCTAGTCCTAAATACAATCATATTCGTATATTTTATTTGATCCAATACATATCTGTTGATTTTTTATAAATTAAAAATATATTAGGGTCTAAATTCTGCAATTTTTGTGTATATTTGGCACCTAGAATGCATAAATGGAAATATTTTAAAATTTCTATAATTTTTTCATATTCTAGTCCTAAATACAATCATATTCGTATATTTTATTTGATCCAATACATATCTGTTGATTTTTTATAAATTAAAAATATATTAGGGTCTAAATTCTGCAATTTTTGTGTATTTTTGGCACCTAGAAGGCATAGATGGAAATATTTTAAAATTTCTATAATTTTATTTTAAAGTTTATCCAAATACAATCATATTCGTATATTTTATTTGATCCAATACATATCTGTTGATTTTTTATAAATTAAAAATATATTAGTGTCTAAATTCTGCAATTTTTCAGTATATTTGGCACCTAGAAGGCATAGATGGAAATATTTTAAAATTTCTATAATTTTATTTTAAAGTTTATCCAAATACAATCATATTCGTATATTTTATTTGATCCAATACATATCTGTTGATTTTTTATAAATTAAAAATATATTAGGGTCTAAATTCTGCAATTTTTCAGTATATTTGGCACCTAGAAGGCATAGATGGAAATATTTTAAAATTTCTATAATTTTATTTTAAAGTTTATCCAAATACAATCATATTCGTATATTTTATTTGATCCAATACATATATGTTGATTTTTTATAAATTAAAAATATATTAGGGTCTAAATTCTGCAATTTTTCAGTATATTTGGCACCTAGAAGGCATAGATGGAAATATTTTAAAATTTCTATAATTTTATTTTAAAGTTTATCCAAATACAATCATATTCGTATATTTTATTTGATCCAATACATATATGTTGATTTTTTATAAATTAAAAATATATTAGGGTCTAAATTCTGCAATTTTTCAGTATATTTGGCACCTAGAAGGCATAGATGGAAATATTTTAAAATTTCTATAATTTTATTTTAAAGTTTATCCAAATACAATCATATTCGTATATTTTATTTGATCCAATACATATCTGTTGATTTTTTATAAATTAAAAATATATTAGGGTCTAAATTCTGCAATTTTTGTGTATTTTTGGCACCTAGAAGGCATAGATGGAAATATTTTAAAATTTCTATAATTTTTTCATATTCTAGTCCTAAATACAATCATATTCGTATATTTTATTTGATCCAATACATATTTGTTGATTTTTTATAAATTAAAAATATATTAGGGTCTAAATTCTGCAATTTTTGTGTATATTTGGCACCTAGAAGGCATAAATGGAAATATTTTAAAATTTCTATAATTTTATTTTAAAGTTTATCCAAATACAATCATATTCGTATATTTTATTTGATCCAATACATATTTGTTGATTTTTTATGAATTATTATAATATTGGTGTCTAAATTCTGCAATTTTTGTGTATATTTGGCACCTAGAAGGCATAAATGGAAATATTTTAAAATTTCTATAATTTTTTCATATTCTAGTCCTAAATACAATCATATTCGTATATTTTATTTGATCCAATACATATCTGTTGATTTTTTATAAATTAAAAATATATTAGGGTCTAAATTCTGCAATTTTTGTGTATATTTGGCACCTAGAAGGCATAAATGGAAATATTTTAAAATTTCTATAATTTTTTCATATTCTAGTCCTAAATACAATCATATTCGTATATTTTATTTGATCCAATACATATCTGTTGATTTTTTATAAATTAAAAATATATTAGGGTCTAAATTCTGCAATTTTTGTGTATTTTTGGCACCTAGAAGGCATAGATGGAAATATTTTAAAATTTCTATAATTTTATTTTAAAGTTTATCCAAATACAATCATATTCGTATATTTTATTTGATCCAATACATATCTGTTGATTTTTTATAAATTAAAAATATATTAGGGTCTAAATTCTGCAATTTTTCAGTATATTTGGCACCTAGAAGGCATAGATGGAAATATTTTAAAATTTCTATAATTTTATTTTAAAGTTTATCCAAATACAATCATATTCGTATATTTTATTTGATCCAATACATATATGTTGATTTTTTATAAATTAAAAATATATTAGGGTCTAAATTCTGCAATTTTTCAGTATATTTGGCACCTAGAAGGCATAGATGGAAATATTTTAAAATTTCTATAATTTTATTTTAAAGTTTATCCAAATACAATCATATTCGTATATTTTATTTGATCCAATACATATATGTTGATTTTTTATAAATTAAAAATATATTAGGGTCTAAATTCTGCAATTTTTCAGTATATTTGGCACCTAGAAGGCATAGATGGAAATATTTTAAAATTTCTATAATTTTATTTTAAAGTTTATCCAAATACAATCATATTCGTATATTTTATTTGATCCAATACATATCTGTTGATTTTTTATAAATTAAAAATATATTAGGGTCTAAATTCTGCAATTTTTGTGTATTTTTGGCACCTAGAAGGCATAGATGGAAATATTTTAAAATTTCTATAATTTTTTCATATTCTAGTCCTAAATACAATCATATTCGTATATTTTATTTGATCCAATACATATTTGTTGATTTTTTATAAATTAAAAATATATTAGGGTCTAAATTCTGCAATTTTTGTGTATATTTGGCACCTAGAAGGCATAAATGGAAATATTTTAAAATTTCTATAATTTTATTTTAAAGTTTATCCAAATACAATCATATTCGTATATTTTATTTGATCCAATACATATTTGTTGATTTTTTATAAATTAAAAATATATTAGGGTCTAAATTCTGCAATTTTTGTGTATATTTGGCACCTAGAAGGCATAAATGGAAATATTTTAAAATTTCTATAATTTTATTTTAAAGTTTATCCAAATACAATCATATTCGTATATTTTATTTGATCCAATACATATTTGTTGATTTTTTATAAATTAAAAATATATTAGGGTCTAAATTCTGCAATTTTTGTGTATATTTGGCACCTAGAAGGCATAAATGGAAATATTTTAAAATTTCTATAATTTTATTTTAAAGTTTATCCAAATACAATCATATTCGTATATTTTATTTGATCCAATACATATCTGTTGATTTTTTATAAATTAAAAATATATTAGGGTCTAAATTCTGCAATTTTTGTGTATTTTTGGCACCTAGAAGGCATAAATGGAAATATTTTAAAATTTCTATAATTTTATTTTAAAGTTTATCCAAATACAATCATATTCGTATATTTTATTTGATCCAATACATATTTGTTGATTTTTTATAAATTAAAAATATATTAGGGTCTAAATTCTGCAATTTTTGTGTATATTTGGCACCTAGAAGGCATAAATGGAAATATTTTAAAATTTCTATAATTTTATTTTAAAGTTTATCCAAATACAATCATATTCGTATATTTTATTTGATCCAATACATATCTGTTGATTTTTTATAAATTAAAAATATATTAGGGTCTAAATTCTGCAATTTTTGTGTATTTTTGGCACCTAGAAGGCATAGATGGAAATATTTTAAAATTTCTATAATTTTTTCATATTCTAGTCCTAAATACAATCATATTCGTATATTTTATTTGATCCAATACATATTTGTTGATTTTTTATAAATTAAAAATATATTAGGGTCTAAATTCTGCAATTTTTGTGTATATTTGGCACCTAGAAGGCATAAATGGAAATATTTTAAAATTTCTATAATTTTATTTTAAAGTTTATCCAAATACAATCATATTCGTATATTTTATTTGATCCAATACATATTTGTTGATTTTTTATAAATTAAAAATATATTAGGGTCTAAATTCTGCAATTTTTGTGTATATTTGGCACCTAGAAGGCATAAATGGAAATATTTTAAAATTTCTATAATTTTATTTTAAAGTTTATCCAAATACAATCATATTCGTATATTTTATTTGATCCAATACATATCTGTTGATTTTTTATAAATTAAAAATATATTAGGGTCTAAATTCTGCAATTTTTGTGTATTTTTGGCACCTAGAAGGCATAGATGGAAATATTTTAAAATTTCTATAATTTTTTCATATTCTAGTCCTAAATACAATCATATTCGTATATTTTATTTGATCCAATACATATTTGTTGATTTTTTATAAATTAAAAATATATTAGGGTCTAAATTCTGCAATTTTTGTGTATTTTTGGCACATAGAAGGCATAGATGGAAATATTTTGAAATTTTAATAATTTTTTCGTATTTTAGATCGAAAATCAGAATTCATAGTATATTTCATTTGGCCCAAAACATATTTATGGATTTTTTACAAATTTTTAAAATATATTGGTATCTAAATTGGGCACTTTTCGCTTATTTTTACAATTTCTAGGCTTAGATGGAAAAATTTTAAAATTTCAATAATTTTTTCTTATTCTACGATGAAAAAAAATGGAACAAAGTGCCCTTCATTTTTACTAATTCCTCCTTGTTAATTTTTTATGAATTATTATAATATTGGTGTCTAAATTCTGCAATTTTTGTGTATATTTGGCACCTAGAAGGCATAAATGGAAATATTTTAAAATTTCTATAATTTTTTCATATTCTAGTCCTAAATACAATCATATTCGTATATTTTATTTGATCCAATACATATCTGTTGATTTTTTATAAATTAAAAATATATTAGGGTCTAAATTCTGCAATTTTTGTGTATATTTGGCACCTAGAAGGCATAAATGGAAATATTTTAAAATTTCTATAATTTTTTCATATTCTAGTCCTAAATACAATCATATTCGTATATTTTATTTGATCCAATACATATCTGTTGATTTTTTATTAATTTTTAAAATATTAAGGGGGTAAATCAGGCATTTTTTGGCTATTTATGACACCTAAAAGGCCTAGATGGAAAAATTTTAAAATTTCAATAATTTTTTCTTATTCTATGTCCAAAAACACATTTCATAGTAAATTTCATTTAACTTAAAACAAATTTATGGATTTTTTACGAATTTTTAAAATATATTAGTGTCTAAATTGGGCACATTTCGCTTATTTTTTACAATTTCTAGGCTTAGATGGAAAAATTTTAAAATTTCAATAATTTTTTCTTATTCTACGATGAAAAAAAATGGAACAAAGTGCCCTTCATTTTTACTAATTCCTCCTTGTTAATTTTTTATGAATTATTATAATATTGGTGTCTAAATTCTGCAATTTTTGTGTATATTTGGCACCTAGAAGGCATAAATGGAAATATTTTAAAATTTCTATAATTTTTTCATATTCTAGTCCTAAATACAATCATATTCGTATATTTTATTTGATCCAATACATATCTGTTGATTTTTTATTAATTTTTAAAATATTAAGGGGGTAAATCAGGCATTTTTTGGCTATTTATGACACCTAAAAGGCCTAGATGGAAAAATTTTAAAATTTCAATAATTTTTTCTTATTCTATGTCCAAAAACACATTTCATAGTAAATTTCATTTAACTTAAAACAAATTTGTTGATTTTTTACGAATTTTTAAAATATATTAGTGTCTAAATTGGGCACATTTCGCCTATTTTTTACAATTTTTAGGCCGAGATGGAAAAATTGTGAAATTTTAATAATTTTTTCTTATTCTACGATGAAAAAAAATGAAACAAAGTGCCCTTCATTTTTACTAATTCCTCCTTGTTAATTTTTTATGAATTATTATAATATTGGTGTCTAAATTCTGCAATTTTTGTGTATATTTGGCACCTAGAAGGCATAAATGGAAATATTTTAAAATTTCTATAATTTTTTCATATTCTAGTCCTAAATACAATCATATTCGTATATTTTATTTGATCCAATACATATCTGTTGATTTTTTATAAATTAAAAATATATTAGGGTCTAAATTCTGCAATTTTTGTGTATATTTGGCACCTAGAAGGCATAAATGGAAATATTTTAAAATTTCTATAATTTTTTCATATTCTAGTCCTAAATACAATCATATTCGTATATTTTATTTGATCCAATACATATCTGTTGATTTTTTATAAATTAAAAATATATTAGGGTCTAAATTCTGCAATTTTTGTGTATATTTGGCACCTAGAAGGCATAAATGGAAATATTTTAAAATTTCTATAATTTTTTCATATTCTAGTCCTAAATACAATCATATTCGTATATTTTATTTGATCCAATACATATCTGTTGATTTTTTATTAATTTTTAAAATATTAAGGGGGTAAATCAGGCATTTTTTGGCTATTTATGACACCTAAAAGGCCTAGATGGAAAAATTTTAAAATTTCAATAATTTTTTCTTATTCTATGTCCAAAAACACATTTCATAGTAAATTTCATTTAACTTAAAACAAATTTGTTGATTTTTTACGAATTTTTAAAATATATTAGTGTCTAAATTGGGCACATTTCGCCTATTTTTTACAATTTTTAGGCCGAGATGGAAAAATTTTGAAATTTTAATAATTTTTTCTTATTCTACGATGAAAAAAAATGGAACAAAGTGCCCTTCATTTTTACTAATTCCTCCTTGTTAATTTTTTATGAATTATTATAATATTGGTGTCTAAATTCTGCAATTTTTGTGTATATTTGGCACCTAGAAGGCATAAATGGAAATATTTTAAAATTTCTATAATTTTTTCATATTCTAGTCCTAAATACAATCATATTCGTATATTTTATTTGATCCAATACATATCTGTTGATTTTTTATAAATTAAAAATATATTAGGGTCTAAATTCTGCAATTTTTGTGTATATTTGGCACCTAGAAGGCATAAATGGAAATATTTTAAAATTTCTATAATTTTTTCATATTCTAGTCCTAAATACAATCATATTCGTATATTTTATTTGATCCAATACATATCTGTTGATTTTTTATTAATTTTTAAAATATTAAGGGGGTAAATCAGGCATTTTTTGGCTATTTATGACACCTAAAAGGCCTAGATGGAAAAATTTTAAAATTTCAATAATTTTTTCTTATTCTATGTCCAAAAACACATTTCATAGTAAATTTCATTTAACTTAAAACAAATTTGTTGATTTTTTACGAATTTTTAAAATATATTAGTGTCTAAATTGGGCACATTTCGCCTATTTTTTACAATTTTTAGGCCGAGATGGAAAAATTTTGAAATTTTAATAATTTTTTCTTATTCTACGATGAAAAAAAATGAAACAAAGTGCCCTTCATTTTTACTAATTCCTCCTTGTTAATTTTTTATGAATTATTATAATATTGGTGTCTAAATTCTGCAATTTTTGTGTATATTTGGCACCTAGAAGGCATAAATGGAAATATTTTAAAATTTCTATAATTTTTTCATATTCTAGTCCTAAATACAATCATATTCGTATATTTTATTTGATCCAATACATATCTGTTGATTTTTTATAAATTAAAAATATATTAGGGTCTAAATTCTGCAATTTTTGTGTATATTTGGCACCTAGAAGGCATAAATGGAAATATTTTAAAATTTCTATAATTTTTTCATATTCTAGTCCTAAATACAATCATATTCGTATATTTTATTTGATCCAATACATATCTGTTGATTTTTTATAAATTAAAAATATATTAGGGTCTAAATTCTGCAATTTTTGTGTATATTTGGCACCTAGAAGGCATAAATGGAAATATTTTAAAATTTCTATAATTTTTTCATATTCTAGTCCTAAATACAATCATATTCGTATATTTTATTTGATCCAATACATATCTGTTGATTTTTTATTAATTTTTAAAATATTAAGGGGGTAAATCAGGCATTTTTTGGCTATTTATGACACCTAAAAGGCCTAGATGGAAAAATTTTAAAATTTCAATAATTTTTTCTTATTCTATGTCCAAAAACACATTTCATAGTAAATTTCATTTAACTTAAAACAAATTTGTTGATTTTTTACGAATTTTTAAAATATATTAGTGTCTAAATTGGGCACATTTCGCCTATTTTTTACAATTTTTAGGCCGAGATGGAAAAATTTTGAAATTTTAATAATTTTTTCTTATTCTACGATGAAAAAAAATGAAACAAAGTGCCCTTCATTTTTACTAATTCCTCCTTGTTAATTTTTTATGAATTATTATAATATTGGTGTCTAAATTCTGCAATTTTTGTGTATATTTGGCACCTAGAAGGCATAAATGGAAATATTTTAAAATTTCTATAATTTTTTCATATTCTAGTCCTAAATACAATCATATTCGTATATTTTATTTGATCCAATACATATCTGTTGATTTTTTATAAATTAAAAATATATTAGGGTCTAAATTCTGCAATTTTTGTGTATATTTGGCACCTAGAAGGCATAAATGGAAATATTTTAAAATTTCTATAATTTTTTCATATTCTAGTCCTAAATACAATCATATTCGTATATTTTATTTGATCCAATACATATCTGTTGATTTTTTATAAATTAAAAATATATTAGGGTCTAAATTCTGCAATTTTTGTGTATATTTGGCACCTAGAAGGCATAAATGGAAATATTTTAAAATTTCTATAATTTTTTCATATTCTAGTCCTAAATACAATCATATTCGTATATTTTATTTGATCCAATACATATCTGTTGATTTTTTATTAATTTTTAAAATATTAAGGGGGTAAATCAGGCATTTTTTGGCTATTTATGACACCTAAAAGGCCTAGATGGAAAAATTTTAAAATTTCAATAATTTTTTCTTATTCTATGTCCAAAAACACATTTCATAGTAAATTTCATTTAACTTTAAACAAATTTGTTGATTTTTTACGAATTTTTAAAATATATTAGTGTCTAAATTGGGCACATTTCGCCTATTTTTTACAATTTTTAGGCCGAGATGGAAAAATTTTGAAATTTTAATAATTTTTTCTTATTCTACGATGAAAAAAAATGAAACAAAGTGCCCTTCATTTTTACTAATTCCTCCTTGTTAATTTTTTATGAATTATTATAATATTGGTGTCTAAATTCTGCAATTTTTGTGTATATTTGGCACCTAGAAGGCATAAATGGAAATATTTTAAAATTTCTATAATTTTTTCATATTCTAGTCCTAAATACAATCATATTCGTATATTTTATTTGATCCAATACATATCTGTTGATTTTTTATAAATTAAAAATATATTAGGGTCTAAATTCTGCAATTTTTGTGTATATTTGGCACCTAGAAGGCATAAATGGAAATATTTTAAAATTTCTATAATTTTTTCATATTCTAGTCCTAAATACAATCATATTCGTATATTTTATTTGATCCAATACATATCTGTTGATTTTTTATAAATTAAAAATATATTAGGGTCTAAATTCTGCAATTTTTGTGTATATTTGGCACCTAGAAGGCATAAATGGAAATATTTTAAAATTTCTATAATTTTTTCATATTCTAGTCCTAAATACAATCATATTCGTATATTTTATTTGATCCAATACATATCTGTTGATTTTTTATAAATTAAAAATATATTAGGGTCTAAATTCTGCAATTTTTGTGTATATTTGGCACCTAGAAGGCATAAATGGAAATATTTTAAAATTTCTATAATTTTTTCATATTCTAGTCCTAAATACAATCATATTCGTATATTTTATTTGATCCAATACATATCTGTTGATTTTTTATTAATTTTTAAAATATTAAGGGGGTAAATCAGGCATTTTTTGGCTATTTATGACACCTAAAAGGCCTAGATGGAAAAATTTTAAAATTTCAATAATTTTTTCTTATTCTATGTCCAAAAACACATTTCATAGTAAATTTCATTTAACTTAAAACAAATTTATGGATTTTTTACGAATTTTTAAAATATATTAGTGTCTAAATTGGGCACATTTCGCTTATTTTTTACAATTTCTAGGCTTAGATGGAAAAATTTTAAAATTTCAATAATTTTTTCTTATTCTACGATGAAAAAAAATGGAACAAAGTGCCCTTCATTTTTACTAATTCCTCCTTGTTAATTTTTTATGAATTATTATAATATTGGTGTCTAAATTCTGCAATTTTTGTGTATATTTGGCACCTAGAAGGCATAAATGGAAATATTTTAAAATTTCTATAATTTTTTCATATTCTAGTCCTAAATACAATCATATTCGTATATTTTATTTGATCCAATACATATCTGTTGATTTTTTATTAATTTTTAAAATATTAAGGGGGTAAATCAGGCATTTTTTGGCTATTTATGACACCTAAAAGGCCTAGATGGAAAAATTTTAAAATTTCAATAATTTTTTCTTATTCTATGTCCAAAAACACATTTCATAGTAAATTTCATTTAACTTAAAACAAATTTGTTGATTTTTTACGAATTTTTAAAATATATTAGTGTCTAAATTGGGCACATTTCGCCTATTTTTTACAATTTTTAGGCCGAGATGGAAAAATTTTGAAATTTTAATAATTTTTTCTTATTCTACGATGAAAAAAAATGAAACAAAGTGCCCTTCATTTTTACTAATTCCTCCTTGTTAATTTTTTATGAATTATTATAATATTGGTGTCTAAATTCTGCAATTTTTGTGTATATTTGGCACCTAGAAGGCATAAATGGAAATATTTTAAAATTTCTATAATTTTTTCATATTCTAGTCCTAAATACAATCATATTCGTATATTTTATTTGATCCAATACATATCTGTTGATTTTTTATAAATTAAAAATATATTAGGGTCTAAATTCTGCAATTTTTGTGTATATTTGGCACCTAGAAGGCATAAATGGAAATATTTTAAAATTTCTATAATTTTTTCATATTCTAGTCCTAAATACAATCATATTCGTATATTTTATTTGATCCAATACATATCTGTTGATTTTTTATAAATTAAAAATATATTAGGGTCTAAATTCTGCAATTTTTGTGTATATTTGGCACCTAGAAGGCATAAATGGAAATATTTTAAAATTTCTATAATTTTTTCATATTCTAGTCCTAAATACAATCATATTCGTATATTTTATTTGATCCAATACATATCTGTTGATTTTTTATTAATTTTTAAAATATTAAGGGGGTAAATCAGGCATTTTTTGGCTATTTATGACACCTAAAAGGCCTAGATGGAAAAATTTTAAAATTTCAATAATTTTTTCTTATTCTATGTCCAAAAACACATTTCATAGTAAATTTCATTTAACTTAAAACAAATTTGTTGATTTTTTACGAATTTTTAAAATATATTAGTGTCTAAATTGGGCACATTTCGCCTATTTTTTACAATTTTTAGGCCGAGATGGAAAAATTTTGAAATTTTAATAATTTTTTCTTATTCTACGATGAAAAAAAATGAAACAAAGTGCCCTTCATTTTTACTAATTCCTCCTTGTTAATTTTTTATGAATTATTATAATATTGGTGTCTAAATTCTGCAATTTTTGTGTATATTTGGCACCTAGAAGGCATAAATGGAAATATTTTAAAATTTCTATAATTTTTTCATATTCTAGTCCTAAATACAATCATATTCGTATATTTTATTTGATCCAATACATATCTGTTGATTTTTTATAAATTAAAAATATATTAGGGTCTAAATTCTGCAATTTTTGTGTATATTTGGCACCTAGAAGGCATAAATGGAAATATTTTAAAATTTCTATAATTTTTTCATATTCTAGTCCTAAATACAATCATATTCGTATATTTTATTTGATCCAATACATATCTGTTGATTTTTTATAAATTAAAAATATATTAGGGTCTAAATTCTGCAATTTTTGTGTATATTTGGCACCTAGAAGGCATAAATGGAAATATTTTAAAATTTCTATAATTTTTTCATATTCTAGTCCTAAATACAATCATATTCGTATATTTTATTTGATCCAATACATATCTGTTGATTTTTTATTAATTTTTAAAATATTAAGGGGGTAAATCAGGCATTTTTTGGCTATTTATGACACCTAAAAGGCCTAGATGGAAAAATTTTAAAATTTCAATAATTTTTTCTTATTCTATGTCCAAAAACACATTTCATAGTAAATTTCATTTAACTTAAAACAAATTTGTTGATTTTTTACGAATTTTTAAAATATATTAGTGTCTAAATTGGGCACATTTCGCCTATTTTTTACAATTTTTAGGCCGAGATGGAAAAATTTTGAAATTTTAATAATTTTTTCTTATTCTACGATGAAAAAAAATGGAACAAAGTGCCCTTCATTTTTACTAATTCCTCCTTGTTAATTTTTTATGAATTATTATAATATTGGTGTCTAAATTCTGCAATTTTTGTGTATATTTGGCACCTAGAAGGCATAAATGGAAATATTTTAAAATTTCTATAATTTTTTCATATTCTAGTCCTAAATACAATCATATTCGTATATTTTATTTGATCCAATACATATCTGTTGATTTTTTATAAATTAAAAATATATTAGGGTCTAAATTCTGCAATTTTTGTGTATATTTGGCACCTAGAAGGCATAAATGGAAATATTTTAAAATTTCTATAATTTTTTCATATTCTAGTCCTAAATACAATCATATTCGTATATTTTATTTGATCCAATACATATCTGTTGATTTTTTATTAATTTTTAAAATATTAAGGGGGTAAATCAGGCATTTTTTGGCTATTTATGACACCTAAAAGGCCTAGATGGAAAAATTTTAAAATTTCAATAATTTTTTCTTATTCTATGTCCAAAAACACATTTCATAGTAAATTTCATTTAACTTAAAACAAATTTGTTGATTTTTTACGAATTTTTAAAATATATTAGTGTCTAAATTGGGCACATTTCGCCTATTTTTTACAATTTTTAGGCCGAGATGGAAAAATTTTGAAATTTTAATAATTTTTTCTTATTCTACGATGAAAAAAAATGAAACAAAGTGCCCTTCATTTTTACTAATTCCTCCTTGTTAATTTTTTATGAATTATTATAATATTGGTGTCTAAATTCTGCAATTTTTGTGTATATTTGGCACCTAGAAGGCATAAATGGAAATATTTTAAAATTTCTATAATTTTTTCATATTCTAGTCCTAAATACAATCATATTCGTATATTTTATTTGATCCAATACATATCTGTTGATTTTTTATAAATTAAAAATATATTAGGGTCTAAATTCTGCAATTTTTGTGTATATTTGGCACCTAGAAGGCATAAATGGAAATATTTTAAAATTTCTATAATTTTTTCATATTCTAGTCCTAAATACAATCATATTCGTATATTTTATTTGATCCAATACATATCTGTTGATTTTTTATAAATTAAAAATATATTAGGGTCTAAATTCTGCAATTTTTGTGTATATTTGGCACCTAGAAGGCATAAATGGAAATATTTTAAAATTTCTATAATTTTTTCATATTCTAGTCCTAAATACAATCATATTCGTATATTTTATTTGATCCAATACATATCTGTTGATTTTTTATTAATTTTTAAAATATTAAGGGGGTAAATCAGGCATTTTTTGGCTATTTATGACACCTAAAAGGCCTAGATGGAAAAATTTTAAAATTTCAATAATTTTTTCTTATTCTATGTCCAAAAACACATTTCATAGTAAATTTCATTTAACTTAAAACAAATTTGTTGATTTTTTACGAATTTTTAAAATATATTAGTGTCTAAATTGGGCACATTTCGCCTATTTTTTACAATTTTTAGGCCGAGATGGAAAAATTTTGAAATTTTAATAATTTTTTCTTATTCTACGATGAAAAAAAATGAAACAAAGTGCCCTTCATTTTTACTAATTCCTCCTTGTTAATTTTTTATGAATTATTATAATATTGGTGTCTAAATTCTGCAATTTTTGTGTATATTTGGCACCTAGAAGGCATAAATGGAAATATTTTAAAATTTCTATAATTTTTTCATATTCTAGTCCTAAATACAATCATATTCGTATATTTTATTTGATCCAATACATATCTGTTGATTTTTTATAAATTAAAAATATATTAGGGTCTAAATTCTGCAATTTTTGTGTATATTTGGCACCTAGAAGGCATAAATGGAAATATTTTAAAATTTCTATAATTTTTTCATATTCTAGTCCTAAATACAATCATATTCGTATATTTTATTTGATCCAATACATATCTGTTGATTTTTTATAAATTAAAAATATATTAGGGTCTAAATTCTGCAATTTTTGTGTATATTTGGCACCTAGAAGGCATAAATGGAAATATTTTAAAATTTCTATAATTTTTTCATATTCTAGTCCTAAATACAATCATATTCGTATATTTTATTTGATCCAATACATATCTGTTGATTTTTTATTAATTTTTAAAATATTAAGGGGGTAAATCAGGCATTTTTTGGCTATTTATGACACCTAAAAGGCCTAGATGGAAAAATTTTAAAATTTCAATAATTTTTTCTTATTCTATGTCCAAAAACACATTTCATAGTAAATTTCATTTAACTTTAAACAAATTTGTTGATTTTTTACGAATTTTTAAAATATATTAGTGTCTAAATTGGGCACATTTCGCCTATTTTTTACAATTTTTAGGCCGAGATGGAAAAATTTTGAAATTTTAATAATTTTTTCTTATTCTACGATGAAAAAAAATGGAACAAAGTGCCCTTCATTTTTACTAATTCCTCCTTGTTAATTTTTTATGAATTATTATAATATTGGTGTCTAAATTCTGCAATTTTTGTGTATATTTGGCACCTAGAAGGCATAAATGGAAATATTTTAAAATTTCTATAATTTTTTCATATTCTAGTCCTAAATACAATCATATTCGTATATTTTATTTGATCCAATACATATCTGTTGATTTTTTATAAATTAAAAATATATTAGGGTCTAAATTCTGCAATTTTTGTGTATATTTGGCACCTAGAAGGCATAAATGGAAATATTTTAAAATTTCTATAATTTTTTCATATTCTAGTCCTAAATACAATCATATTCGTATATTTTATTTGATCCAATACATATCTGTTGATTTTTTATAAATTAAAAATATATTAGGGTCTAAATTCTGCAATTTTTGTGTATATTTGGCACCTAGAAGGCATAAATGGAAATATTTTAAAATTTCTATAATTTTTTCATATTCTAGTCCTAAATACAATCATATTCGTATATTTTATTTGATCCAATACATATCTGTTGATTTTTTATTAATTTTTAAAATATTAAGGGGGTAAATCAGGCATTTTTTGGCTATTTATGACACCTAAAAGGCCTAGATGGAAAAATTTTAAAATTTCAATAATTTTTTCTTATTCTATGTCCAAAAACACATTTCATAGTAAATTTCATTTAACTTTAAACAAATTTGTTGATTTTTTACGAATTTTTAAAATATATTAGTGTCTAAATTGGGCACATTTCGCCTATTTTTTACAATTTTTAGGCCGAGATGGAAAAATTTTGAAATTTTAATAATTTTTTCTTATTCTACGATGAAAAAAAATGGAACAAAGTGCCCTTCATTTTTACTAATTCCTCCTTGTTAATTTTTTATGAATTATTATAATATTGGTGTCTAAATTCTGCAATTTTTGTGTATATTTGGCACCTAGAAGGCATAAATGGAAATATTTTAAAATTTCTATAATTTTTTCATATTCTAGTCCTAAATACAATCATATTCGTATATTTTATTTGATCCAATACATATCTGTTGATTTTTTATAAATTAAAAATATATTAGGGTCTAAATTCTGCAATTTTTGTGTATATTTGGCACCTAGAAGGCATAAATGGAAATATTTTAAAATTTCTATAATTTTTTCATATTCTAGTCCTAAATACAATCATATTCGTATATTTTATTTGATCCAATACATATCTGTTGATTTTTTATAAATTAAAAATATATTAGGGTCTAAATTCTGCAATTTTTGTGTATATTTGGCACCTAGAAGGCATAAATGGAAATATTTTAAAATTTCTATAATTTTTTCATATTCTAGTCCTAAATACAATCATATTCGTATATTTTATTTGATCCAATACATATCTGTTGATTTTTTATTAATTTTTAAAATATTAAGGGGGTAAATCAGGCATTTTTTGGCTATTTATGACACCTAAAAGGCCTAGATGGAAAAATTTTAAAATTTCAATAATTTTTTCTTATTCTATGTCCAAAAACACATTTCATAGTAAATTTCATTTAACTTAAAACAAATTTGTTGATTTTTTACGAATTTTTAAAATATATTAGTGTCTAAATTGGGCACATTTCGCCTATTTTTTACAATTTTTAGGCCGAGATGGAAAAATTTTGAAATTTTAATAATTTTTTCTTATTCTATGTCCAAAAACACATTTCATAGTAAATTTCATTTAACTTAAAACAAATTTGTTGATTTTTTACGAATTTTTAAAATATATTAGTGTCTAAATTGGGCACATTTCGCCTATTTTTTACAATTTCTAGGCTTAGATGGAAAAATTTTAAAATTTCAATAATTTTTTCTTATTCTACGATGAAAAAAAATGGACCAAAGTGCCCTTCATTTTTACTAATTCCTCCTTGTTGATTTTTTATAAATTAAAAATATATTAGGGTCTAAATTCTGCAATTTTTGTGTATATTTGGCACCTAGAAGGCATAAATGGAAATATTTTAAAATTTCTATAATTTTTTCATATTCTAGTCCTAAATACAATCATATTCGTATATTTTATTTGATCCAATACATATCTGTTGATTTTTTATAAATTAAAAATATATTAGGGTCTAAATTCTGCAATTTTTGTGTATATTTGGCACCTAGAAGGCATAAATGGAAATATTTTAAAATTTCTATAATTTTTTCATATTCTAGTCCTAAATACAATCATATTCGTATATTTTATTTGATCCAATACATATCTGTTGATTTTTTATTAATTTTTAAAATATTAAGGGGGTAAATCAGGCATTTTTTGGCTATTTATGACACCTAAAAGGCCTAGATGGAAAAATTTTAAAATTTCAATAATTTTTTCTTATTCTATGTCCAAAAACACATTTCATAGTAAATTTCATTTAACTTAAAACAAATTTGTTGATTTTTTACGAATTTTTAAAATATATTAGTGTCTAAATTGGGCACATTTCGCCTATTTTTTACAATTTTTAGGCCGAGATGGAAAAATTTTGAAATTTTAATAATTTTTTCTTATTCTACGATGAAAAAAAATGGAACAAAGTGCCCTTCATTTTTACTAATTCCTCCTTGTTAATTTTTTATGAATTATTATAATATTGGTGTCTAAATTCTGCAATTTTTGTGTATATTTGGCACCTAGAAGGCATAAATGGAAATATTTTAAAATTTCTATAATTTTTTCATATTCTAGTCCTAAATACAATCATATTCGTATATTTTATTTGATCCAATACATATCTGTTGATTTTTTATAAATTAAAAATATATTAGGGTCTAAATTCTGCAATTTTTGTGTATATTTGGCACCTAGAAGGCATAAATGGAAATATTTTAAAATTTCTATAATTTTTTCATATTCTAGTCCTAAATACAATCATATTCGTATATTTTATTTGATCCAATACATATCTGTTGATTTTTTATAAATTAAAAATATATTAGGGTCTAAATTCTGCAATTTTTGTGTATATTTGGCACCTAGAAGGCATAAATGGAAATATTTTAAAATTTCTATAATTTTTTCATATTCTAGTCCTAAATACAATCATATTCGTATATTTTATTTGATCCAATACATATCTGTTGATTTTTTATTAATTTTTAAAATATTAAGGGGGTAAATCAGGCATTTTTTGGCTATTTATGACACCTAAAAGGCCTAGATGGAAAAATTTTAAAATTTCAATAATTTTTTCTTATTCTATGTCCAAAAACACATTTCATAGTAAATTTCATTTAACTTAAAACAAATTTGTTGATTTTTTACGAATTTTTAAAATATATTAGTGTCTAAATTGGGCACATTTCGCCTATTTTTTACAATTTTTAGGCCGAGATGGAAAAATTTTGAAATTTTAATAATTTTTTCTTATTCTATGTCCAAAAACACATTTCATAGTAAATTTCATTTAACTTAAAACAAATTTGTTGATTTTTTACGAATTTTTAAAATATATTAGTGTCTAAATTGGGCACATTTCGCCTATTTTTTACAATTTCTAGGCTTAGATGGAAAAATTTTAAAATTTCAATAATTTTTTCTTATTCTACGATGAAAAAAAATGGACCAAAGTGCCCTTCATTTTTACTAATTCCTCCTTGTTGATTTTTTATAAATTAAAAATATATTAGGGTCTAAATTCTGCAATTTTTGTGTATATTTGGCACCTAGAAGGCATAAATGGAAATATTTTAAAATTTCTATAATTTTTTCATATTCTAGTCCTAAATACAATCATATTCGTATATTTTATTTGATCCAATACATATCTGTTGATTTTTTATAAATTAAAAATATATTAGGGTCTAAATTCTGCAATTTTTGTGTATATTTGGCACCTAGAAGGCATAAATGGAAATATTTTAAAATTTCTATAATTTTTTCATATTCTAGTCCTAAATACAATCATATTCGTATATTTTATTTGATCCAATACATATCTGTTGATTTTTTATTAATTTTTAAAATATTAAGGGGGTAAATCAGGCATTTTTTGGCTATTTATGACACCTAAAAGGCCTAGATGGAAAAATTTTAAAATTTCAATAATTTTTTCTTATTCTATGTCCAAAAACACATTTCATAGTAAATTTCATTTAACTTAAAACAAATTTGTTGATTTTTTACGAATTTTTAAAATATATTAGTGTCTAAATTGGGCACATTTCGCCTATTTTTTACAATTTTTAGGCCGAGATGGAAAAATTTTGAAATTTTAATAATTTTTTCTTATTCTACGATGAAAAAAAATGGAACAAAGTGCCCTTCATTTTTACTAATTCCTCCTTGTTAATTTTTTATGAATTATTATAATATTGGTGTCTAAATTCTGCAATTTTTGTGTATATTTGGCACCTAGAAGGCATAAATGGAAATATTTTAAAATTTCTATAATTTTTTCATATTCTAGTCCTAAATACAATCATATTCGTATATTTTATTTGATCCAATACATATCTGTTGATTTTTTATAAATTAAAAATATATTAGGGTCTAAATTCTGCAATTTTTGTGTATATTTGGCACCTAGAAGGCATAAATGGAAATATTTTAAAATTTCTATAATTTTTTCATATTCTAGTCCTAAATACAATCATATTCGTATATTTTATTTGATCCAATACATATCTGTTGATTTTTTATTAATTTTTAAAATATTAAGGGGGTAAATCAGGCATTTTTTGGCTATTTATGACACCTAAAAGGCCTAGATGGAAAAATTTTAAAATTTCAATAATTTTTTCTTATTCTATGTCCAAAAACACATTTCATAGTAAATTTCATTTAACTTAAAACAAATTTGTTGATTTTTTACGAATTTTTAAAATATATTAGTGTCTAAATTGGGCACATTTCGCCTATTTTTTACAATTTTTAGGCCGAGATGGAAAAATTTTGAAATTTTAATAATTTTTTCTTATTCTACGATGAAAAAAAATGGAACAAAGTGCCCTTCATTTTTACTAATTCCTCCTTGTTAATTTTTTATGAATTATTATAATATTGGTGTCTAAATTCTGCAATTTTTGTGTATATTTGGCACCTAGAAGGCATAAATGGAAATATTTTAAAATTTCTATAATTTTTTCATATTCTAGTCCTAAATACAATCATATTCGTATATTTTATTTGATCCAATACATATCTGTTGATTTTTTATAAATTAAAAATATATTAGGGTCTAAATTCTGCAATTTTTGTGTATATTTGGCACCTAGAAGGCATAAATGGAAATATTTTAAAATTTCTATAATTTTTTCATATTCTAGTCCTAAATACAATCATATTCGTATATTTTATTTGATCCAATACATATCTGTTGATTTTTTATTAATTTTTAAAATATTAAGGGGGTAAATCAGGCATTTTTTGGCTATTTATGACACCTAAAAGGCCTAGATGGAAAAATTTTAAAATTTCAATAATTTTTTCTTATTCTATGTCCAAAAACACATTTCATAGTAAATTTCATTTAACTTAAAACAAATTTGTTGATTTTTTACGAATTTTTAAAATATATTAGTGTCTAAATTGGGCACATTTCGCCTATTTTTTACAATTTTTAGGCCGAGATGGAAAAATTTTGAAATTTTAATAATTTTTTCTTATTCTACGATGAAAAAAAATGGAACAAAGTGCCCTTCATTTTTACTAATTCCTCCTTGTTAATTTTTTATGAATTATTATAATATTGGTGTCTAAATTCTGCAATTTTTGTGTATATTTGGCACCTAGAAGGCATAAATGGAAATATTTTAAAATTTCTATAATTTTTTCATATTCTAGTCCTAAATACAATCATATTCGTATATTTTATTTGATCCAATACATATCTGTTGATTTTTTATTAATTTTTAAAATATTAAGGGGGTAAATCAGGCATTTTTTGGCTATTTATGACACCTAAAAGGCCTAGATGGAAAAATTTTAAAATTTCAATAATTTTTTCTTATTCTATGTCCAAAAACACATTTCATAGTAAATTTCATTTAACTTAAAACAAATTTGTTGATTTTTTACGAATTTTTAAAATATATTAGTGTCTAAATTGGGCACATTTCGCCTATTTTTTACAATTTTTAGGCCGAGATGGAAAAATTTTGAAATTTTAATAATTTTTTCTTATTCTACGATGAAAAAAAATGGAACAAAGTGCCCTTCATTTTTACTAATTCCTCCTTGTTAATTTTTTATGAATTATTATAATATTGGTGTCTAAATTCTGCAATTTTTGTGTATATTTGGCACCTAGAAGGCATAAATGGAAATATTTTAAAATTTCTATAATTTTTTCATATTCTAGTCCTAAATACAATCATATTCGTATATTTTATTTGATCCAATACATATCTGTTGATTTTTTATAAATTAAAAATATATTAGGGTCTAAATTCTGCAATTTTTGTGTATATTTGGCACCTAGAAGGCATAAATGGAAATATTTTAAAATTTCTATAATTTTTTCATATTCTAGTCCTAAATACAATCATATTCGTATATTTTATTTGATCCAATACATATCTGTTGATTTTTTATAAATTAAAAATATATTAGGGTCTAAATTCTGCAATTTTTGTGTATATTTGGCACCTAGAAGGCATAAATGGAAATATTTTAAAATTTCTATAATTTTTTCATATTCTAGTCCTAAATACAATCATATTCGTATATTTTATTTGATCCAATACATATCTGTTGATTTTTTATTAATTTTTAAAATATTAAGGGGGTAAATCAGGCATTTTTTGGCTATTTATGACACCTAAAAGGCCTAGATGGAAAAATTTTAAAATTTCAATAATTTTTTCTTATTCTATGTCCAAAAACACATTTCATAGTAAATTTCATTTAACTTAAAACAAATTTGTTGATTTTTACGAATTTTTAAAATATATTAGTGTCTAAATTGGGCACATTTCGCCTATTTTTTACAATTTTTAGGCCGAGATGGAAAAATTTTGAAATTTTAATAATTTTTTCTTATTCTACGATGAAAAAAAATGGAACAAAGTGCCCTTCATTTTTACTAATTCCTCCTTGTTAATTTTTTATGAATTATTATAATATTGGTGTCTAAATTCTGCAATTTTTGTGTATATTTGGCACCTAGAAGGCATAAATGGAAATATTTTAAAATTTCTATAATTTTTTCATATTCTAGTCCTAAATACAATCATATTCGTATATTTTATTTGATCCAATACATATCTGTTGATTTTTTATAAATTAAAAATATATTAGGGTCTAAATTCTGCAATTTTTGTGTATATTTGGCACCTAGAAGGCATAAATGGAAATATTTTAAAATTTCTATAATTTTTTCATATTCTAGTCCTAAATACAATCATATTCGTATATTTTATTTGATCCAATACATATCTGTTGATTTTTTATAAATTAAAAATATATTAGGGTCTAAATTCTGCAATTTTTGTGTATATTTGGCACCTAGAAGGCATAAATGGAAATATTTTAAAATTTCTATAATTTTTTCATATTCTAGTCCTAAATACAATCATATTCGTATATTTTATTTGATCCAATACATATCTGTTGATTTTTTATTAATTTTTAAAATATTAAGGGGGTAAATCAGGCATTTTTTGGCTATTTATGACACCTAAAAGGCCTAGATGGAAAAATTTTAAAATTTCAATAATTTTTTCTTATTCTATGTCCAAAAACACATTTCATAGTAAATTTCATTTAACTTAAAACAAATTTGTTGATTTTTTACGAATTTTTAAAATATATTAGTGTCTAAATTGGGCACATTTCGCCTATTTTTTACAATTTTTAGGCCGAGATGGAAAAATTTTGAAATTTTAATAATTTTTTCTTATTCTACGATGAAAAAAAATGGAACAAAGTGCCCTTCATTTTTACTAATTCCTCCTTGTTAATTTTTTATGAATTATTATAATATTGGTGTCTAAATTCTGCAATTTTTGTGTATATTTGGCACCTAGAAGGCATAAATGGAAATATTTTAAAATTTCTATAATTTTTTCATATTCTAGTCCTAAATACAATCATATTCGTATATTTTATTTGATCCAATACATATCTGTTGATTTTTTATAAATTAAAAATATATTAGGGTCTAAATTCTGCAATTTTTGTGTATATTTGGCACCTAGAAGGCATAAATGGAAATATTTTAAAATTTCTATAATTTTTTCATATTCTAGTCCTAAATACAATCATATTCGTATATTTTATTTGATCCAATACATATCTGTTGATTTTTTATAAATTAAAAATATATTAGGGTCTAAATTCTGCAATTTTTGTGTATATTTGGCACCTAGAAGGCATAAATGGAAATATTTTAAAATTTCTATAATTTTTTCATATTCTAGTCCTAAATACAATCATATTCGTATATTTTATTTGATCCAATACATATCTGTTGATTTTTTATTAATTTTTAAAATATTAAGGGGGTAAATCAGGCATTTTTTGGCTATTTATGACACCTAAAAGGCCTAGATGGAAAAATTTTAAAATTTCAATAATTTTTTCTTATTCTATGTCCAAAAACACATTTCATAGTAAATTTCATTTAACTTAAAACAAATTTGTTGATTTTTTACGAATTTTTAAAATATATTAGTGTCTAAATTGGGCACATTTCGCCTATTTTTTACAATTTTTAGGCCGAGATGGAAAAATTTTGAAATTTTAATAATTTTTTCTTATTCTACGATGAAAAAAAATGGAACAAAGTGCCCTTCATTTTTACTAATTCCTCCTTGTTAATTTTTTATGAATTATTATAATATTGGTGTCTAAATTCTGCAATTTTTGTGTATATTTGGCACCTAGAAGGCATAAATGGAAATATTTTAAAATTTCTATAATTTTTTCATATTCTAGTCCTAAATACAATCATATTCGTATATTTTATTTGATCCAATACATATCTGTTGATTTTTTATAAATTAAAAATATATTAGGGTCTAAATTCTGCAATTTTTGTGTATATTTGGCACCTAGAAGGCATAAATGGAAATATTTTAAAATTTCTATAATTTTTTCATATTCTAGTCCTAAATACAATCATATTCGTATATTTTATTTGATCCAATACATATCTGTTGATTTTTTATAAATTAAAAATATATTAGGGTCTAAATTCTGCAATTTTTGTGTATATTTGGCACCTAGAAGGCATAAATGGAAATATTTTAAAATTTCTATAATTTTTTCATATTCTAGTCCTAAATACAATCATATTCGTATATTTTATTTGATCCAATACATATCTGTTGATTTTTTATTAATTTTTAAAATATTAAGGGGGTAAATCAGGCATTTTTTGGCTATTTATGACACCTAAAAGGCCTAGATGGAAAAATTTTAAAATTTCAATAATTTTTTCTTATTCTATGTCCAAAAACACATTTCATAGTAAATTTCATTTAACTTAAAACAAATTTGTTGATTTTTTACGAATTTTTAAAATATATTAGTGTCTAAATTGGGCACATTTCGCCTATTTTTTACAATTTTTAGGCCGAGATGGAAAAATTTTGAAATTTTAATAATTTTTTCTTATTCTATGTCCAAAAACACATTTCATAGTAAATTTCATTTAACTTAAAACAAATTTGTTGATTTTTTACGAATTTTTAAAATATATTAGTGTCTAAATTGGGCACATTTCGCCTATTTTTTACAATTTCTAGGCTTAGATGGAAAAATTTTAAAATTTCAATAATTTTTTCTTATTCTACGATGAAAAAAAATGGACCAAAGTGCCCTTCATTTTTACTAATTCCTCCTTGTTGATTTTTTATAAATTAAAAATATATTAGGGTCTAAATTCTGCAATTTTTGTGTATATTTGGCACCTAGAAGGCATAAATGGAAATATTTTAAAATTTCTATAATTTTTTCATATTCTAGTCCTAAATACAATCATATTCGTATATTTTATTTGATCCAATACATATCTGTTGATTTTTTATTAATTTTTAAAATATTAAGGGGGTAAATCAGGCATTTTTTGGCTATTTATGACACCTAAAAGGCCTAGATGGAAAAATTTTAAAATTTCAATAATTTTTTCTTATTCTATGTCCAAAAACACATTTCATAGTAAATTTCATTTAACTTAAAACAAATTTGTTGATTTTTTACGAATTTTTAAAATATATTAGTGTCTAAATTGGGCACATTTCGCCTATTTTTTACAATTTTTAGGCCGAGATGGAAAAATTTTGAAATTTTAATAATTTTTTCTTATTCTATGTCCAAAAACACATTTCATAGTAAATTTCATTTAACTTAAAACAAATTTGTTGATTTTTTACGAATTTTTAAAATATATTAGTGTCTAAATTGGGCACATTTCGCCTATTTTTTACAATTTCTAGGCTTAGATGGAAAAATTTTAAAATTTCAATAATTTTTTCTTATTCTACGATGAAAAAAAATGGACCAAAGTGCCCTTCATTTTTACTAATTCCTCCTTGTTGATTTTTTATAAATTAAAAATATATTAGGGTCTAAATTCTGCAATTTTTGTGTATATTTGGCACCTAGAAGGCATAAATGGAAATATTTTAAAATTTCTATAATTTTTTCATATTCTAGTCCTAAATACAATCATATTCGTATATTTTATTTGATCCAATACATATCTGTTGATTTTTTATTAATTTTTAAAATATTAAGGGGGTAAATCAGGCATTTTTTGGCTATTTATGACACCTAAAAGGCCTAGATGGAAAAATTTTAAAATTTCAATAATTTTTTCTTATTCTATGTCCAAAAACACATTTCATAGTAAATTTCATTTAACTTAAAACAAATTTGTTGATTTTTTACGAATTTTTAAAATATATTAGTGTCTAAATTGGGCACATTTCGCCTATTTTTTACAATTTTTAGGCCGAGATGGAAAAATTTTGAAATTTTAATAATTTTTTCTTATTCTACGATGAAAAAAAATGGAACAAAGTGCCCTTCATTTTTACTAATTCCTCCTTGTTAATTTTTTATGAATTATTATAATATTGGTGTCTAAATTCTGCAATTTTTGTGTATATTTGGCACCTAGAAGGCATAAATGGAAATATTTTAAAATTTCTATAATTTTTTCATATTCTAGTCCTAAATACAATCATATTCGTATATTTTATTTGATCCAATACATATCTGTTGATTTTTTATAAATTAAAAATATATTAGGGTCTAAATTCTGCAATTTTTGTGTATATTTGGCACCTAGAAGGCATAAATGGAAATATTTTAAAATTTCTATAATTTTTTCATATTCTAGTCCTAAATACAATCATATTCGTATATTTTATTTGATCCAATACATATCTGTTGATTTTTTATAAATTAAAAATATATTAGGGTCTAAATTCTGCAATTTTTGTGTATATTTGGCACCTAGAAGGCATAAATGGAAATATTTTAAAATTTCTATAATTTTTTCATATTCTAGTCCTAAATACAATCATATTCGTATATTTTATTTGATCCAATACATATCTGTTGATTTTTTATTAATTTTTAAAATATTAAGGGGGTAAATCAGGCATTTTTTGGCTATTTATGACACCTAAAAGGCCTAGATGGAAAAATTTTAAAATTTCAATAATTTTTTCTTATTCTATGTCCAAAAACACATTTCATAGTAAATTTCATTTAACTTAAAACAAATTTGTTGATTTTTTACGAATTTTTAAAATATATTAGTGTCTAAATTGGGCACATTTCGCCTATTTTTTACAATTTTTAGGCCGAGATGGAAAAATTTTGAAATTTTAATAATTTTTTCTTATTCTACGATGAAAAAAAATGGAACAAAGTGCCCTTCATTTTTACTAATTCCTCCTTGTTAATTTTTTATGAATTATTATAATATTGGTGTCTAAATTCTGCAATTTTTGTGTATATTTGGCACCTAGAAGGCATAAATGGAAATATTTTAAAATTTCTATAATTTTTTCATATTCTAGTCCTAAATACAATCATATTCGTATATTTTATTTGATCCAATACATATCTGTTGATTTTTTATAAATTAAAAATATATTAGGGTCTAAATTCTGCAATTTTTGTGTATATTTGGCACCTAGAAGGCATAAATGGAAATATTTTAAAATTTCTATAATTTTTTCATATTCTAGTCCTAAATACAATCATATTCGTATATTTTATTTGATCCAATACATATCTGTTGATTTTTTATAAATTAAAAATATATTAGGGTCTAAATTCTGCAATTTTTGTGTATATTTGGCACCTAGAAGGCATAAATGGAAATATTTTAAAATTTCTATAATTTTTTCATATTCTAGTCCTAAATACAATCATATTCGTATATTTTATTTGATCCAATACATATCTGTTGATTTTTTATTAATTTTTAAAATATTAAGGGGGTAAATCAGGCATTTTTTGGCTATTTATGACACCTAAAAGGCCTAGATGGAAAAATTTTAAAATTTCAATAATTTTTTCTTATTCTATGTCCAAAAACACATTTCATAGTAAATTTCATTTAACTTAAAACAAATTTGTTGATTTTTTACGAATTTTTAAAATATATTAGTGTCTAAATTGGGCACATTTCGCCTATTTTTTACAATTTTTAGGCCGAGATGGAAAAATTTTGAAATTTTAATAATTTTTTCTTATTCTACGATGAAAAAAAATGGAACAAAGTGCCCTTCATTTTTACTAATTCCTCCTTGTTAATTTTTTATGAATTATTATAATATTGGTGTCTAAATTCTGCAATTTTTGTGTATATTTGGCACCTAGAAGGCATAAATGGAAATATTTTAAAATTTCTATAATTTTTTCATATTCTAGTCCTAAATACAATCATATTCGTATATTTTATTTGATCCAATACATATCTGTTGATTTTTTATAAATTAAAAATATATTAGGGTCTAAATTCTGCAATTTTTGTGTATATTTGGCACCTAGAAGGCATAAATGGAAATATTTTAAAATTTCTATAATTTTTTCATATTCTAGTCCTAAATACAATCATATTCGTATATTTTATTTGATCCAATACATATCTGTTGATTTTTTATAAATTAAAAATATATTAGGGTCTAAATTCTGCAATTTTTGTGTATATTTGGCACCTAGAAGGCATAAATGGAAATATTTTAAAATTTCTATAATTTTTTCATATTCTAGTCCTAAATACAATCATATTCGTATATTTTATTTGATCCAATACATATCTGTTGATTTTTTATTAATTTTTAAAATATTAAGGGGGTAAATCAGGCATTTTTTGGCTATTTATGACACCTAAAAGGCCTAGATGGAAAAATTTTAAAATTTCAATAATTTTTTCTTATTCTATGTCCAAAAACACATTTCATAGTAAATTTCATTTAACTTAAAACAAATTTGTTGATTTTTTACGAATTTTTAAAATATATTAGTGTCTAAATTGGGCACATTTCGCCTATTTTTTACAATTTTTAGGCCGAGATGGAAAAATTTTGAAATTTTAATAATTTTTTCTTATTCTATGTCCAAAAACACATTTCATAGTAAATTTCATTTAACTTAAAACAAATTTGTTGATTTTTTACGAATTTTTAAAATATATTAGTGTCTAAATTGGGCACATTTCGCCTATTTTTTACAATTTCTAGGCTTAGATGGAAAAATTTTAAAATTTCAATAATTTTTTCTTATTCTACGATGAAAAAAAATGGACCAAAGTGCCCTTCATTTTTACTAATTCCTCCTTGTTGATTTTTTATAAATTAAAAATATATTAGGGTCTAAATTCTGCAATTTTTGTGTATATTTGGCACCTAGAAGGCATAAATGGAAATATTTTAAAATTTCTATAATTTTTTCATATTCTAGTCCTAAATACAATCATATTCGTATATTTTATTTGATCCAATACATATCTGTTGATTTTTTATTAATTTTTAAAATATTAAGGGGGTAAATCAGGCATTTTTTGGCTATTTATGACACCTAAAAGGCCTAGATGGAAAAATTTTAAAATTTCAATAATTTTTTCTTATTCTATGTCCAAAAACACATTTCATAGTAAATTTCATTTAACTTAAAACAAATTTGTTGATTTTTTACGAATTTTTAAAATATATTAGTGTCTAAATTGGGCACATTTCGCCTATTTTTTACAATTTTTAGGCCGAGATGGAAAAATTTTGAAATTTTAATAATTTTTTCTTATTCTATGTCCAAAAACACATTTCATAGTAAATTTCATTTAACTTAAAACAAATTTGTTGATTTTTTACGAATTTTTAAAATATATTAGTGTCTAAATTGGGCACATTTCGCCTATTTTTTACAATTTCTAGGCTTAGATGGAAAAATTTTAAAATTTCAATAATTTTTTCTTATTCTACGATGAAAAAAAATGGACCAAAGTGCCCTTCATTTTTACTAATTCCTCCTTGTTGATTTTTTATAAATTAAAAATATATTAGGGTCTAAATTCTGCAATTTTTGTGTATATTTGGCACCTAGAAGGCATAAATGGAAATATTTTAAAATTTCTATAATTTTTTCATATTCTAGTCCTAAATACAATCATATTCGTATATTTTATTTGATCCAATACATATCTGTTGATTTTTTATTAATTTTTAAAATATTAAGGGGGTAAATCAGGCATTTTTTGGCTATTTATGACACCTAAAAGGCCTAGATGGAAAAATTTTAAAATTTCAATAATTTTTTCTTATTCTATGTCCAAAAACACATTTCATAGTAAATTTCATTTAACTTAAAACAAATTTGTTGATTTTTTACGAATTTTTAAAATATATTAGTGTCTAAATTGGGCACATTTCGCCTATTTTTTACAATTTTTAGGCCGAGATGGAAAAATTTTGAAATTTTAATAATTTTTTCTTATTCTACGATGAAAAAAAATGGAACAAAGTGCCCTTCATTTTTACTAATTCCTCCTTGTTAATTTTTTATGAATTATTATAATATTGGTGTCTAAATTCTGCAATTTTTGTGTATATTTGGCACCTAGAAGGCATAAATGGAAATATTTTAAAATTTCTATAATTTTTTCATATTCTAGTCCTAAATACAATCATATTCGTATATTTTATTTGATCCAATACATATCTGTTGATTTTTTATAAATTAAAAATATATTAGGGTCTAAATTCTGCAATTTTTGTGTATATTTGGCACCTAGAAGGCATAAATGGAAATATTTTAAAATTTCTATAATTTTTTCATATTCTAGTCCTAAATACAATCATATTCGTATATTTTATTTGATCCAATACATATCTGTTGATTTTTTATTAATTTTTAAAATATTAAGGGGGTAAATCAGGCATTTTTTGGCTATTTATGACACCTAAAAGGCCTAGATGGAAAAATTTTAAAATTTCAATAATTTTTTCTTATTCTATGTCCAAAAACACATTTCATAGTAAATTTCATTTAACTTAAAACAAATTTATGGATTTTTTACGAATTTTTAAAATATATTAGTGTCTAAATTGGGCACATTTCGCTTATTTTTTACAATTTCTAGGCTTAGATGGAAAAATTTTAAAATTTCAATAATTTTTTCTTATTCTACGATGAAAAAAAATGGACCAAAGTGCCCTTCATTTTTACTAATTCCTCCTTGTTAATTTTTTATGAATTATTATAATATTGGTGTCTAAATTCTGCAATTTTTGTGTATATTTGGCACCTAGAAGGCATAAATGGAAATATTTTAAAATTTCTATAATTTTTTCATATTCTAGTCCTAAATACAATCATATTCGTATATTTTATTTGATCCAATACATATCTGTTGATTTTTTATTAATTTTTAAAATATTAAGGGGGTAAATCAGGCATTTTTTGGCTATTTATGACACCTAAAAGGCCTAGATGGAAAAATTTTAAAATTTCAATAATTTTTTCTTATTCTATGTCCAAAAACACATTTCATAGTAAATTTCATTTAACTTAAAACAAATTTGTTGATTTTTTACGAATTTTTAAAATATATTAGTGTCTAAATTGGGCACATTTCGCCTATTTTTTACAATTTTTAGGCCGAGATGGAAAAATTTTGAAATTTTAATAATTTTTTCTTATTCTACGATGAAAAAAAATGAAACAAAGTGCCCTTCATTTTTACTAATTCCTCCTTGTTAATTTTTTATGAATTATTATAATATTGGTGTCTAAATTCTGCAATTTTTGTGTATATTTGGCACCTAGAAGGCATAAATGGAAATATTTTAAAATTTCTATAATTTTTTCATATTCTAGTCCTAAATACAATCATATTCGTATATTTTATTTGATCCAATACATATCTGTTGATTTTTTATAAATTAAAAATATATTAGGGTCTAAATTCTGCAATTTTTGTGTATATTTGGCACCTAGAAGGCATAAATGGAAATATTTTAAAATTTCTATAATTTTTTCATATTCTAGTCCTAAATACAATCATATTCGTATATTTTATTTGATCCAATACATATCTGTTGATTTTTTATAAATTAAAAATATATTAGGGTCTAAATTCTGCAATTTTTGTGTATATTTGGCACCTAGAAGGCATAAATGGAAATATTTTAAAATTTCTATAATTTTTTCATATTCTAGTCCTAAATACAATCATATTCGTATATTTTATTTGATCCAATACATATCTGTTGATTTTTTATAAATTAAAAATATATTAGGGTCTAAATTCTGCAATTTTTGTGTATATTTGGCACCTAGAAGGCATAAATGGAAATATTTTAAAATTTCTATAATTTTTTCATATTCTAGTCCTAAATACAATCATATTCGTATATTTTATTTGATCCAATACATATCTGTTGATTTTTTATTAATTTTTAAAATATTAAGGGGGTAAATCAGGCATTTTTTGGCTATTTATGACACCTAAAAGGCCTAGATGGAAAAATTTTAAAATTTCAATAATTTTTTCTTATTCTATGTCCAAAAACACATTTCATAGTAAATTTCATTTAACTTAAAACAAATTTGTTGATTTTTTACGAATTTTTAAAATATATTAGTGTCTAAATTGGGCACATTTCGCCTATTTTTTACAATTTTTAGGCCGAGATGGAAAAATTTTGAAATTTTAATAATTTTTTCTTATTCTACGATGAAAAAAAATGGAACAAAGTGCCCTTCATTTTTACTAATTCCTCCTTGTTAATTTTTTATGAATTATTATAATATTGGTGTCTAAATTCTGCAATTTTTGTGTATATTTGGCACCTAGAAGGCATAAATGGAAATATTTTAAAATTTCTATAATTTTTTCATATTCTAGTCCTAAATACAATCATATTCGTATATTTTATTTGATCCAATACATATCTGTTGATTTTTTATTAATTTTTAAAATATTAAGGGGGTAAATCAGGCATTTTTTGGCTATTTATGACACCTAAAAGGCCTAGATGGAAAAATTTTAAAATTTCAATAATTTTTTCTTATTCTATGTCCAAAAACACATTTCATAGTAAATTTCATTTAACTTAAAACAAATTTGTTGATTTTTTACGAATTTTTAAAATATATTAGTGTCTAAATTGGGCACATTTCGCCTATTTTTTACAATTTTTAGGCCGAGATGGAAAAATTTTGAAATTTTAATAATTTTTTCTTATTCTACGATGAAAAAAAATGAAACAAAGTGCCCTTCATTTTTACTAATTCCTCCTTGTTAATTTTTTATGAATTATTATAATATTGGTGTCTAAATTCTGCAATTTTTGTGTATATTTGGCACCTAGAAGGCATAAATGGAAATATTTTAAAATTTCTATAATTTTTTCATATTCTAGTCCTAAATACAATCATATTCGTATATTTTATTTGATCCAATACATATCTGTTGATTTTTTATAAATTAAAAATATATTAGGGTCTAAATTCTGCAATTTTTGTGTATATTTGGCACCTAGAAGGCATAAATGGAAATATTTTAAAATTTCTATAATTTTTTCATATTCTAGTCCTAAATACAATCATATTCGTATATTTTATTTGATCCAATACATATCTGTTGATTTTTTATAAATTAAAAATATATTAGGGTCTAAATTCTGCAATTTTTGTGTATATTTGGCACCTAGAAGGCATAAATGGAAATATTTTAAAATTTCTATAATTTTTTCATATTCTAGTCCTAAATACAATCATATTCGTATATTTTATTTGATCCAATACATATCTGTTGATTTTTTATTAATTTTTAAAATATTAAGGGGGTAAATCAGGCATTTTTTGGCTATTTATGACACCTAAAAGGCCTAGATGGAAAAATTTTAAAATTTCAATAATTTTTTCTTATTCTATGTCCAAAAACACATTTCATAGTAAATTTCATTTAACTTAAAACAAATTTGTTGATTTTTTACGAATTTTTAAAATATATTAGTGTCTAAATTGGGCACATTTCGCCTATTTTTTACAATTTTTAGGCCGAGATGGAAAAATTTTGAAATTTTAATAATTTTTTCTTATTCTACGATGAAAAAAAATGGAACAAAGTGCCCTTCATTTTTACTAATTCCTCCTTGTTAATTTTTTATGAATTATTATAATATTGGTGTCTAAATTCTGCAATTTTTGTGTATATTTGGCACCTAGAAGGCATAAATGGAAATATTTTAAAATTTCTATAATTTTTTCATATTCTAGTCCTAAATACAATCATATTCGTATATTTTATTTGATCCAATACATATCTGTTGATTTTTTATAAATTAAAAATATATTAGGGTCTAAATTCTGCAATTTTTGTGTATATTTGGCACCTAGAAGGCATAAATGGAAATATTTTAAAATTTCTATAATTTTTTCATATTCTAGTCCTAAATACAATCATATTCGTATATTTTATTTGATCCAATACATATCTGTTGATTTTTTATTAATTTTTAAAATATTAAGGGGGTAAATCAGGCATTTTTTGGCTATTTATGACACCTAAAAGGCCTAGATGGAAAAATTTTAAAATTTCAATAATTTTTTCTTATTCTATGTCCAAAAACACATTTCATAGTAAATTTCATTTAACTTAAAACAAATTTGTTGATTTTTTACGAATTTTTAAAATATATTAGTGTCTAAATTGGGCACATTTCGCCTATTTTTTACAATTTTTAGGCCGAGATGGAAAAATTTTGAAATTTTAATAATTTTTTCTTATTCTACGATGAAAAAAAATGAAACAAAGTGCCCTTCATTTTTACTAATTCCTCCTTGTTAATTTTTTATGAATTATTATAATATTGGTGTCTAAATTCTGCAATTTTTGTGTATATTTGGCACCTAGAAGGCATAAATGGAAATATTTTAAAATTTCTATAATTTTTTCATATTCTAGTCCTAAATACAATCATATTCGTATATTTTATTTGATCCAATACATATCTGTTGATTTTTTATAAATTAAAAATATATTAGGGTCTAAATTCTGCAATTTTTGTGTATATTTGGCACCTAGAAGGCATAAATGGAAATATTTTAAAATTTCTATAATTTTTTCATATTCTAGTCCTAAATACAATCATATTCGTATATTTTATTTGATCCAATACATATCTGTTGATTTTTTATAAATTAAAAATATATTAGGGTCTAAATTCTGCAATTTTTGTGTATATTTGGCACCTAGAAGGCATAAATGGAAATATTTTAAAATTTCTATAATTTTTTCATATTCTAGTCCTAAATACAATCATATTCGTATATTTTATTTGATCCAATACATATCTGTTGATTTTTTATTAATTTTTAAAATATTAAGGGGGTAAATCAGGCATTTTTTGGCTATTTATGACACCTAAAAGGCCTAGATGGAAAAATTTTAAAATTTCAATAATTTTTTCTTATTCTATGTCCAAAAACACATTTCATAGTAAATTTCATTTAACTTAAAACAAATTTGTTGATTTTTTACGAATTTTTAAAATATATTAGTGTCTAAATTGGGCACATTTCGCCTATTTTTTACAATTTTTAGGCCGAGATGGAAAAATTTTGAAATTTTAATAATTTTTTCTTATTCTACGATGAAAAAAAATGGAACAAAGTGCCCTTCATTTTTACTAATTCCTCCTTGTTAATTTTTTATGAATTATTATAATATTGGTGTCTAAATTCTGCAATTTTTGTGTATATTTGGCACCTAGAAGGCATAAATGGAAATATTTTAAAATTTCTATAATTTTTTCATATTCTAGTCCTAAATACAATCATATTCGTATATTTTATTTGATCCAATACATATCTGTTGATTTTTTATAAATTAAAAATATATTAGGGTCTAAATTCTGCAATTTTTGTGTATATTTGGCACCTAGAAGGCATAAATGGAAATATTTTAAAATTTCTATAATTTTTTCATATTCTAGTCCTAAATACAATCATATTCGTATATTTTATTTGATCCAATACATATCTGTTGATTTTTTATAAATTAAAAATATATTAGGGTCTAAATTCTGCAATTTTTGTGTATATTTGGCACCTAGAAGGCATAAATGGAAATATTTTAAAATTTCTATAATTTTTTCATATTCTAGTCCTAAATACAATCATATTCGTATATTTTATTTGATCCAATACATATCTGTTGATTTTTTATTAATTTTTAAAATATTAAGGGGGTAAATCAGGCATTTTTTGGCTATTTATGACACCTAAAAGGCCTAGATGGAAAAATTTTAAAATTTCAATAATTTTTTCTTATTCTATGTCCAAAAACACATTTCATAGTAAATTTCATTTAACTTAAAACAAATTTGTTGATTTTTTACGAATTTTTAAAATATATTAGTGTCTAAATTGGGCACATTTCGCCTATTTTTTACAATTTTTAGGCCGAGATGGAAAAATTTTGAAATTTTAATAATTTTTTCTTATTCTACGATGAAAAAAAATGGAACAAAGTGCCCTTCATTTTTACTAATTCCTCCTTGTTAATTTTTTATGAATTATTATAATATTGGTGTCTAAATTCTGCAATTTTTGTGTATATTTGGCACCTAGAAGGCATAAATGGAAATATTTTAAAATTTCTATAATTTTTTCATATTCTAGTCCTAAATACAATCATATTCGTATATTTTATTTGATCCAATACATATCTGTTGATTTTTTATAAATTAAAAATATATTAGGGTCTAAATTCTGCAATTTTTGTGTATATTTGGCACCTAGAAGGCATAAATGGAAATATTTTAAAATTTCTATAATTTTTTCATATTCTAGTCCTAAATACAATCATATTCGTATATTTTATTTGATCCAATACATATCTGTTGATTTTTTATAAATTAAAAATATATTAGGGTCTAAATTCTGCAATTTTTGTGTATATTTGGCACCTAGAAGGCATAAATGGAAATATTTTAAAATTTCTATAATTTTTTCATATTCTAGTCCTAAATACAATCATATTCGTATATTTTATTTGATCCAATACATATCTGTTGATTTTTTATTAATTTTTAAAATATTAAGGGGGTAAATCAGGCATTTTTTGGCTATTTATGACACCTAAAAGGCCTAGATGGAAAAATTTTAAAATTTCAATAATTTTTTCTTATTCTATGTCCAAAAACACATTTCATAGTAAATTTCATTTAACTTAAAACAAATTTGTTGATTTTTTACGAATTTTTAAAATATATTAGTGTCTAAATTGGGCACATTTCGCCTATTTTTTACAATTTTTAGGCCGAGATGGAAAAATTTTGAAATTTTAATAATTTTTTCTTATTCTATGTCCAAAAACACATTTCATAGTAAATTTCATTTAACTTAAAACAAATTTGTTGATTTTTTACGAATTTTTAAAATATATTAGTGTCTAAATTGGGCACATTTCGCCTATTTTTTACAATTTCTAGGCTTAGATGGAAAAATTTTAAAATTTCAATAATTTTTTCTTATTCTACGATGAAAAAAAATGGACCAAAGTGCCCTTCATTTTTACTAATTCCTCCTTGTTGATTTTTTATAAATTAAAAATATATTAGGGTCTAAATTCTGCAATTTTTGTGTATATTTGGCACCTAGAAGGCATAAATGGAAATATTTTAAAATTTCTATAATTTTTTCATATTCTAGTCCTAAATACAATCATATTCGTATATTTTATTTGATCCAATACATATCTGTTGATTTTTTATAAATTAAAAATATATTAGGGTCTAAATTCTGCAATTTTTGTGTATATTTGGCACCTAGAAGGCATAAATGGAAATATTTTAAAATTTCTATAATTTTTTCATATTCTAGTCCTAAATACAATCATATTCGTATATTTTATTTGATCCAATACATATCTGTTGATTTTTTATTAATTTTTAAAATATTAAGGGGGTAAATCAGGCATTTTTTGGCTATTTATGACACCTAAAAGGCCTAGATGGAAAAATTTTAAAATTTCAATAATTTTTTCTTATTCTATGTCCAAAAACACATTTCATAGTAAATTTCATTTAACTTAAAACAAATTTGTTGATTTTTTACGAATTTTTAAAATATATTAGTGTCTAAATTGGGCACATTTCGCCTATTTTTTACAATTTTTAGGCCGAGATGGAAAAATTTTGAAATTTTAATAATTTTTTCTTATTCTACGATGAAAAAAAATGGAACAAAGTGCCCTTCATTTTTACTAATTCCTCCTTGTTAATTTTTTATGAATTATTATAATATTGGTGTCTAAATTCTGCAATTTTTGTGTATATTTGGCACCTAGAAGGCATAAATGGAAATATTTTAAAATTTCTATAATTTTTTCATATTCTAGTCCTAAATACAATCATATTCGTATATTTTATTTGATCCAATACATATCTGTTGATTTTTTATAAATTAAAAATATATTAGGGTCTAAATTCTGCAATTTTTGTGTATATTTGGCACCTAGAAGGCATAAATGGAAATATTTTAAAATTTCTATAATTTTTTCATATTCTAGTCCTAAATACAATCATATTCGTATATTTTATTTGATCCAATACATATCTGTTGATTTTTTATAAATTAAAAATATATTAGGGTCTAAATTCTGCAATTTTTGTGTATATTTGGCACCTAGAAGGCATAAATGGAAATATTTTAAAATTTCTATAATTTTTTCATATTCTAGTCCTAAATACAATCATATTCGTATATTTTATTTGATCCAATACATATCTGTTGATTTTTTATTAATTTTTAAAATATTAAGGGGGTAAATCAGGCATTTTTTGGCTATTTATGACACCTAAAAGGCCTAGATGGAAAAATTTTAAAATTTCAATAATTTTTTCTTATTCTATGTCCAAAAACACATTTCATAGTAAATTTCATTTAACTTAAAACAAATTTGTTGATTTTTTACGAATTTTTAAAATATATTAGTGTCTAAATTGGGCACATTTCGCCTATTTTTTACAATTTTTAGGCCGAGATGGAAAAATTTTGAAATTTTAATAATTTTTTCTTATTCTATGTCCAAAAACACATTTCATAGTAAATTTCATTTAACTTAAAACAAATTTGTTGATTTTTTACGAATTTTTAAAATATATTAGTGTCTAAATTGGGCACATTTCGCCTATTTTTTACAATTTCTAGGCTTAGATGGAAAAATTTTAAAATTTCAATAATTTTTTCTTATTCTACGATGAAAAAAAATGGACCAAAGTGCCCTTCATTTTTACTAATTCCTCCTTGTTGATTTTTTATAAATTAAAAATATATTAGGGTCTAAATTCTGCAATTTTTGTGTATATTTGGCACCTAGAAGGCATAAATGGAAATATTTTAAAATTTCTATAATTTTTTCATATTCTAGTCCTAAATACAATCATATTCGTATATTTTATTTGATCCAATACATATCTGTTGATTTTTTATAAATTAAAAATATATTAGGGTCTAAATTCTGCAATTTTTGTGTATATTTGGCACCTAGAAGGCATAAATGGAAATATTTTAAAATTTCTATAATTTTTTCATATTCTAGTCCTAAATACAATCATATTCGTATATTTTATTTGATCCAATACATATCTGTTGATTTTTTATTAATTTTTAAAATATTAAGGGGGTAAATCAGGCATTTTTTGGCTATTTATGACACCTAAAAGGCCTAGATGGAAAAATTTTAAAATTTCAATAATTTTTTCTTATTCTATGTCCAAAAACACATTTCATAGTAAATTTCATTTAACTTAAAACAAATTTGTTGATTTTTTACGAATTTTTAAAATATATTAGTGTCTAAATTGGGCACATTTCGCCTATTTTTTACAATTTTTAGGCCGAGATGGAAAAATTTTGAAATTTTAATAATTTTTTCTTATTCTACGATGAAAAAAAATGGAACAAAGTGCCCTTCATTTTTACTAATTCCTCCTTGTTAATTTTTTATGAATTATTATAATATTGGTGTCTAAATTCTGCAATTTTTGTGTATATTTGGCACCTAGAAGGCATAAATGGAAATATTTTAAAATTTCTATAATTTTTTCATATTCTAGTCCTAAATACAATCATATTCGTATATTTTATTTGATCCAATACATATCTGTTGATTTTTTATTAATTTTTAAAATATTAAGGGGGTAAATCAGGCATTTTTTGGCTATTTATGACACCTAAAAGGCCTAGATGGAAAAATTTTAAAATTTCAATAATTTTTTCTTATTCTATGTCCAAAAACACATTTCATAGTAAATTTCATTTAACTTAAAACAAATTTGTTGATTTTTTACGAATTTTTAAAATATATTAGTGTCTAAATTGGGCACATTTCGCCTATTTTTTACAATTTTTAGGCCGAGATGGAAAAATTTTGAAATTTTAATAATTTTTTCTTATTCTACGATGAAAAAAAATGGAACAAAGTGCCCTTCATTTTTACTAATTCCTCCTTGTTAATTTTTTATGAATTATTATAATATTGGTGTCTAAATTCTGCAATTTTTGTGTATATTTGGCACCTAGAAGGCATAAATGGAAATATTTTAAAATTTCTATAATTTTTTCATATTCTAGTCCTAAATACAATCATATTCGTATATTTTATTTGATCCAATACATATCTGTTGATTTTTTATAAATTAAAAATATATTAGGGTCTAAATTCTGCAATTTTTGTGTATATTTGGCACCTAGAAGGCATAAATGGAAATATTTTAAAATTTCTATAATTTTTTCATATTCTAGTCCTAAATACAATCATATTCGTATATTTTATTTGATCCAATACATATCTGTTGATTTTTTATTAATTTTTAAAATATTAAGGGGGTAAATCAGGCATTTTTTGGCTATTTATGACACCTAAAAGGCCTAGATGGAAAAATTTTAAAATTTCAATAATTTTTTCTTATTCTATGTCCAAAAACACATTTCATAGTAAATTTCATTTAACTTAAAACAAATTTGTTGATTTTTTACGAATTTTTAAAATATATTAGTGTCTAAATTGGGCACATTTCGCCTATTTTTTACAATTTTTAGGCCGAGATGGAAAAATTTTGAAATTTTAATAATTTTTTCTTATTCTACGATGAAAAAAAATGGAACAAAGTGCCCTTCATTTTTACTAATTCCTCCTTGTTAATTTTTTATGAATTATTATAATATTGGTGTCTAAATTCTGCAATTTTTGTGTATATTTGGCACCTAGAAGGCATAAATGGAAATATTTTAAAATTTCTATAATTTTTTCATATTCTAGTCCTAAATACAATCATATTCGTATATTTTATTTGATCCAATACATATCTGTTGATTTTTTATTAATTTTTAAAATATTAAGGGGGTAAATCAGGCATTTTTTGGCTATTTATGACACCTAAAAGGCCTAGATGGAAAAATTTTAAAATTTCAATAATTTTTTCTTATTCTATGTCCAAAAACACATTTCATAGTAAATTTCATTTAACTTAAAACAAATTTGTTGATTTTTTACGAATTTTTAAAATATATTAGTGTCTAAATTGGGCACATTTCGCCTATTTTTTACAATTTTTAGGCCGAGATGGAAAAATTTTGAAATTTTAATAATTTTTTCTTATTCTACGATGAAAAAAAATGGAACAAAGTGCCCTTCATTTTTACTAATTCCTCCTTGTTAATTTTTTATGAATTATTATAATATTGGTGTCTAAATTCTGCAATTTTTGTGTATATTTGGCACCTAGAAGGCATAAATGGAAATATTTTAAAATTTCTATAATTTTTTCATATTCTAGTCCTAAATACAATCATATTCGTATATTTTATTTGATCCAATACATATCTGTTGATTTTTTATAAATTAAAAATATATTAGGGTCTAAATTCTGCAATTTTTGTGTATATTTGGCACCTAGAAGGCATAAATGGAAATATTTTAAAATTTCTATAATTTTTTCATATTCTAGTCCTAAATACAATCATATTCGTATATTTTATTTGATCCAATACATATCTGTTGATTTTTTATAAATTAAAAATATATTAGGGTCTAAATTCTGCAATTTTTGTGTATATTTGGCACCTAGAAGGCATAAATGGAAATATTTTAAAATTTCTATAATTTTTTCATATTCTAGTCCTAAATACAATCATATTCGTATATTTTATTTGATCCAATACATATCTGTTGATTTTTTATTAATTTTTAAAATATTAAGGGGGTAAATCAGGCATTTTTTGGCTATTTATGACACCTAAAAGGCCTAGATGGAAAAATTTTAAAATTTCAATAATTTTTTCTTATTCTATGTCCAAAAACACATTTCATAGTAAATTTCATTTAACTTAAAACAAATTTGTTGATTTTTTACGAATTTTTAAAATATATTAGTGTCTAAATTGGGCACATTTCGCCTATTTTTTACAATTTTTAGGCCGAGATGGAAAAATTTTGAAATTTTAATAATTTTTTCTTATTCTACGATGAAAAAAAATGGAACAAAGTGCCCTTCATTTTTACTAATTCCTCCTTGTTAATTTTTTATGAATTATTATAATATTGGTGTCTAAATTCTGCAATTTTTGTGTATATTTGGCACCTAGAAGGCATAAATGGAAATATTTTAAAATTTCTATAATTTTTTCATATTCTAGTCCTAAATACAATCATATTCGTATATTTTATTTGATCCAATACATATCTGTTGATTTTTTATAAATTAAAAATATATTAGGGTCTAAATTCTGCAATTTTTGTGTATATTTGGCACCTAGAAGGCATAAATGGAAATATTTTAAAATTTCTATAATTTTTTCATATTCTAGTCCTAAATACAATCATATTCGTATATTTTATTTGATCCAATACATATCTGTTGATTTTTTATAAATTAAAAATATATTAGGGTCTAAATTCTGCAATTTTTGTGTATATTTGGCACCTAGAAGGCATAAATGGAAATATTTTAAAATTTCTATAATTTTTTCATATTCTAGTCCTAAATACAATCATATTCGTATATTTTATTTGATCCAATACATATCTGTTGATTTTTTATTAATTTTTAAAATATTAAGGGGGTAAATCAGGCATTTTTTGGCTATTTATGACACCTAAAAGGCCTAGATGGAAAAATTTTAAAATTTCAATAATTTTTTCTTATTCTATGTCCAAAAACACATTTCATAGTAAATTTCATTTAACTTAAAACAAATTTGTTGATTTTTTACGAATTTTTAAAATATATTAGTGTCTAAATTGGGCACATTTCGCCTATTTTTTACAATTTTTAGGCCGAGATGGAAAAATTTTGAAATTTTAATAATTTTTTCTTATTCTACGATGAAAAAAAATGGAACAAAGTGCCCTTCATTTTTACTAATTCCTCCTTGTTAATTTTTTATGAATTATTATAATATTGGTGTCTAAATTCTGCAATTTTTGTGTATATTTGGCACCTAGAAGGCATAAATGGAAATATTTTAAAATTTCTATAATTTTTTCATATTCTAGTCCTAAATACAATCATATTCGTATATTTTATTTGATCCAATACATATCTGTTGATTTTTTATAAATTAAAAATATATTAGGGTCTAAATTCTGCAATTTTTGTGTATATTTGGCACCTAGAAGGCATAAATGGAAATATTTTAAAATTTCTATAATTTTTTCATATTCTAGTCCTAAATACAATCATATTCGTATATTTTATTTGATCCAATACATATCTGTTGATTTTTTATTAATTTTTAAAATATTAAGGGGGTAAATCAGGCATTTTTTGGCTATTTATGACACCTAAAAGGCCTAGATGGAAAAATTTTAAAATTTCAATAATTTTTTCTTATTCTATGTCCAAAAACACATTTCATAGTAAATTTCATTTAACTTAAAACAAATTTATGGATTTTTTACGAATTTTTAAAATATATTAGTGTCTAAATTGGGCACATTTCGCTTATTTTTTACAATTTCTAGGCTTAGATGGAAAAATTTTAAAATTTCAATAATTTTTTCTTATTCTACGATGAAAAAAAATGGACCAAAGTGCCCTTCATTTTTACTAATTCCTCCTTGTTAATTTTTTATGAATTATTATAATATTGGTGTCTAAATTCTGCAATTTTTGTGTATATTTGGCACCTAGAAGGCATAAATGGAAATATTTTAAAATTTCTATAATTTTTTCATATTCTAGTCCTAAATACAATCATATTCGTATATTTTATTTGATCCAATACATATCTGTTGATTTTTTATAAATTAAAAATATATTAGGGTCTAAATTCTGCAATTTTTGTGTATATTTGGCACCTAGAAGGCATAAATGGAAATATTTTAAAATTTCTATAATTTTTTCATATTCTAGTCCTAAATACAATCATATTCGTATATTTTATTTGATCCAATACATATCTGTTGATTTTTTATAAATTAAAAATATATTAGGGTCTAAATTCTGCAATTTTTGTGTATATTTGGCACCTAGAAGGCATAAATGGAAATATTTTAAAATTTCTATAATTTTTTCATATTCTAGTCCTAAATACAATCATATTCGTATATTTTATTTGATCCAATACATATCTGTTGATTTTTTATTAATTTTTAAAATATTAAGGGGGTAAATCAGGCATTTTTTGGCTATTTATGACACCTAAAAGGCCTAGATGGAAAAATTTTAAAATTTCAATAATTTTTTCTTATTCTATGTCCAAAAACACATTTCATAGTAAATTTCATTTAACTTAAAACAAATTTGTTGATTTTTTACGAATTTTTAAAATATATTAGTGTCTAAATTGGGCACATTTCGCCTATTTTTTACAATTTTTAGGCCGAGATGGAAAAATTTTGAAATTTTAATAATTTTTTCTTATTCTACGATGAAAAAAAATGGAACAAAGTGCCCTTCATTTTTACTAATTCCTCCTTGTTAATTTTTTATGAATTATTATAATATTGGTGTCTAAATTCTGCAATTTTTGTGTATATTTGGCACCTAGAAGGCATAAATGGAAATATTTTAAAATTTCTATAATTTTTTCATATTCTAGTCCTAAATACAATCATATTCGTATATTTTATTTGATCCAATACATATCTGTTGATTTTTTATAAATTAAAAATATATTAGGGTCTAAATTCTGCAATTTTTGTGTATATTTGGCACCTAGAAGGCATAAATGGAAATATTTTAAAATTTCTATAATTTTTTCATATTCTAGTCCTAAATACAATCATATTCGTATATTTTATTTGATCCAATACATATCTGTTGATTTTTTATAAATTAAAAATATATTAGGGTCTAAATTCTGCAATTTTTGTGTATATTTGGCACCTAGAAGGCATAAATGGAAATATTTTAAAATTTCTATAATTTTTTCATATTCTAGTCCTAAATACAATCATATTCGTATATTTTATTTGATCCAATACATATCTGTTGATTTTTTATTAATTTTTAAAATATTAAGGGGGTAAATCAGGCATTTTTTGGCTATTTATGACACCTAAAAGGCCTAGATGGAAAAATTTTAAAATTTCAATAATTTTTTCTTATTCTATGTCCAAAAACACATTTCATAGTAAATTTCATTTAACTTAAAACAAATTTGTTGATTTTTTACGAATTTTTAAAATATATTAGTGTCTAAATTGGGCACATTTCGCCTATTTTTTACAATTTTTAGGCCGAGATGGAAAAATTTTGAAATTTTAATAATTTTTTCTTATTCTACGATGAAAAAAAATGGAACAAAGTGCCCTTCATTTTTACTAATTCCTCCTTGTTAATTTTTTATGAATTATTATAATATTGGTGTCTAAATTCTGCAATTTTTGTGTATATTTGGCACCTAGAAGGCATAAATGGAAATATTTTAAAATTTCTATAATTTTTTCATATTCTAGTCCTAAATACAATCATATTCGTATATTTTATTTGATCCAATACATATCTGTTGATTTTTTATAAATTAAAAATATATTAGGGTCTAAATTCTGCAATTTTTGTGTATATTTGGCACCTAGAAGGCATAAATGGAAATATTTTAAAATTTCTATAATTTTTTCATATTCTAGTCCTAAATACAATCATATTCGTATATTTTATTTGATCCAATACATATCTGTTGATTTTTTATTAATTTTTAAAATATTAAGGGGGTAAATCAGGCATTTTTTGGCTATTTATGACACCTAAAAGGCCTAGATGGAAAAATTTTAAAATTTCAATAATTTTTTCTTATTCTATGTCCAAAAACACATTTCATAGTAAATTTCATTTAACTTAAAACAAATTTATGGATTTTTTACGAATTTTTAAAATATATTAGTGTCTAAATTGGGCACATTTCGCTTATTTTTTACAATTTCTAGGCTTAGATGGAAAAATTTTAAAATTTCAATAATTTTTTCTTATTCTACGATGAAAAAAAATGGACCAAAGTGCCCTTCATTTTTACTAATTCCTCCTTGTTAATTTTTTATGAATTATTATAATATTGGTGTCTAAATTCTGCAATTTTTGTGTATATTTGGCACCTAGAAGGCATAAATGGAAATATTTTAAAATTTCTATAATTTTTTCATATTCTAGTCCTAAATACAATCATATTCGTATATTTTATTTGATCCAATACATATCTGTTGATTTTTTATAAATTAAAAATATATTAGGGTCTAAATTCTGCAATTTTTGTGTATATTTGGCACCTAGAAGGCATAAATGGAAATATTTTAAAATTTCTATAATTTTTTCATATTCTAGTCCTAAATACAATCATATTCGTATATTTTATTTGATCCAATACATATCTGTTGATTTTTTATAAATTAAAAATATATTAGGGTCTAAATTCTGCAATTTTTGTGTATATTTGGCACCTAGAAGGCATAAATGGAAATATTTTAAAATTTCTATAATTTTTTCATATTCTAGTCCTAAATACAATCATATTCGTATATTTTATTTGATCCAATACATATCTGTTGATTTTTTATTAATTTTTAAAATATTAAGGGGGTAAATCAGGCATTTTTTGGCTATTTATGACACCTAAAAGGCCTAGATGGAAAAATTTTAAAATTTCAATAATTTTTTCTTATTCTATGTCCAAAAACACATTTCATAGTAAATTTCATTTAACTTAAAACAAATTTGTTGATTTTTTACGAATTTTTAAAATATATTAGTGTCTAAATTGGGCACATTTCGCCTATTTTTTACAATTTTTAGGCCGAGATGGAAAAATTTTGAAATTTTAATAATTTTTTCTTATTCTACGATGAAAAAAAATGGAACAAAGTGCCCTTCATTTTTACTAATTCCTCCTTGTTAATTTTTTATGAATTATTATAATATTGGTGTCTAAATTCTGCAATTTTTGTGTATATTTGGCACCTAGAAGGCATAAATGGAAATATTTTAAAATTTCTATAATTTTTTCATATTCTAGTCCTAAATACAATCATATTCGTATATTTTATTTGATCCAATACATATCTGTTGATTTTTTATAAATTAAAAATATATTAGGGTCTAAATTCTGCAATTTTTGTGTATATTTGGCACCTAGAAGGCATAAATGGAAATATTTTAAAATTTCTATAATTTTTTCATATTCTAGTCCTAAATACAATCATATTCGTATATTTTATTTGATCCAATACATATCTGTTGATTTTTTATAAATTAAAAATATATTAGGGTCTAAATTCTGCAATTTTTGTGTATATTTGGCACCTAGAAGGCATAAATGGAAATATTTTAAAATTTCTATAATTTTTTCATATTCTAGTCCTAAATACAATCATATTCGTATATTTTATTTGATCCAATACATATCTGTTGATTTTTTATTAATTTTTAAAATATTAAGGGGGTAAATCAGGCATTTTTTGGCTATTTATGACACCTAAAAGGCCTAGATGGAAAAATTTTAAAATTTCAATAATTTTTTCTTATTCTATGTCCAAAAACACATTTCATAGTAAATTTCATTTAACTTAAAACAAATTTGTTGATTTTTTACGAATTTTTAAAATATATTAGTGTCTAAATTGGGCACATTTCGCCTATTTTTTACAATTTTTAGGCCGAGATGGAAAAATTTTGAAATTTTAATAATTTTTTCTTATTCTACGATGAAAAAAAATGGAACAAAGTGCCCTTCATTTTTACTAATTCCTCCTTGTTAATTTTTTATGAATTATTATAATATTGGTGTCTAAATTCTGCAATTTTTGTGTATATTTGGCACCTAGAAGGCATAAATGGAAATATTTTAAAATTTCTATAATTTTTTCATATTCTAGTCCTAAATACAATCATATTCGTATATTTTATTTGATCCAATACATATCTGTTGATTTTTTATAAATTAAAAATATATTAGGGTCTAAATTCTGCAATTTTTGTGTATATTTGGCACCTAGAAGGCATAAATGGAAATATTTTAAAATTTCTATAATTTTTTCATATTCTAGTCCTAAATACAATCATATTCGTATATTTTATTTGATCCAATACATATCTGTTGATTTTTTATAAATTAAAAATATATTAGGGTCTAAATTCTGCAATTTTTGTGTATATTTGGCACCTAGAAGGCATAAATGGAAATATTTTAAAATTTCTATAATTTTTTCATATTCTAGTCCTAAATACAATCATATTCGTATATTTTATTTGATCCAATACATATCTGTTGATTTTTTATTAATTTTTAAAATATTAAGGGGGTAAATCAGGCATTTTTTGGCTATTTATGACACCTAAAAGGCCTAGATGGAAAAATTTTAAAATTTCAATAATTTTTTCTTATTCTATGTCCAAAAACACATTTCATAGTAAATTTCATTTAACTTAAAACAAATTTGTTGATTTTTTACGAATTTTTAAAATATATTAGTGTCTAAATTGGGCACATTTCGCCTATTTTTTACAATTTTTAGGCCGAGATGGAAAAATTTTGAAATTTTAATAATTTTTTCTTATTCTATGTCCAAAAACACATTTCATAGTAAATTTCATTTAACTTAAAACAAATTTGTTGATTTTTTACGAATTTTTAAAATATATTAGTGTCTAAATTGGGCACATTTCGCCTATTTTTTACAATTTCTAGGCTTAGATGGAAAAATTTTAAAATTTCAATAATTTTTTCTTATTCTACGATGAAAAAAAATGGACCAAAGTGCCCTTCATTTTTACTAATTCCTCCTTGTTGATTTTTTATAAATTAAAAATATATTAGGGTCTAAATTCTGCAATTTTTGTGTATATTTGGCACCTAGAAGGCATAAATGGAAATATTTTAAAATTTCTATAATTTTTTCATATTCTAGTCCTAAATACAATCATATTCGTATATTTTATTTGATCCAATACATATCTGTTGATTTTTTATTAATTTTTAAAATATTAAGGGGGTAAATCAGGCATTTTTTGGCTATTTATGACACCTAAAAGGCCTAGATGGAAAAATTTTAAAATTTCAATAATTTTTTCTTATTCTATGTCCAAAAACACATTTCATAGTAAATTTCATTTAACTTAAAACAAATTTGTTGATTTTTTACGAATTTTTAAAATATATTAGTGTCTAAATTGGGCACATTTCGCCTATTTTTTACAATTTTTAGGCCGAGATGGAAAAATTTTGAAATTTTAATAATTTTTTCTTATTCTACGATGAAAAAAAATGGAACAAAGTGCCCTTCATTTTTACTAATTCCTCCTTGTTAATTTTTTATGAATTATTATAATATTGGTGTCTAAATTCTGCAATTTTTGTGTATATTTGGCACCTAGAAGGCATAAATGGAAATATTTTAAAATTTCTATAATTTTTTCATATTCTAGTCCTAAATACAATCATATTCGTATATTTTATTTGATCCAATACATATCTGTTGATTTTTTATAAATTAAAAATATATTAGGGTCTAAATTCTGCAATTTTTGTGTATATTTGGCACCTAGAAGGCATAAATGGAAATATTTTAAAATTTCTATAATTTTTTCATATTCTAGTCCTAAATACAATCATATTCGTATATTTTATTTGATCCAATACATATCTGTTGATTTTTTATTAATTTTTAAAATATTAAGGGGGTAAATCAGGCATTTTTTGGCTATTTATGACACCTAAAAGGCCTAGATGGAAAAATTTTAAAATTTCAATAATTTTTTCTTATTCTATGTCCAAAAACACATTTCATAGTAAATTTCATTTAACTTAAAACAAATTTATGGATTTTTTACGAATTTTTAAAATATATTAGTGTCTAAATTGGGCACATTTCGCTTATTTTTTACAATTTCTAGGCTTAGATGGAAAAATTTTAAAATTTCAATAATTTTTTCTTATTCTACGATGAAAAAAAATGGACCAAAGTGCCCTTCATTTTTACTAATTCCTCCTTGTTAATTTTTTATGAATTATTATAATATTGGTGTCTAAATTCTGCAATTTTTGTGTATATTTGGCACCTAGAAGGCATAAATGGAAATATTTTAAAATTTCTATAATTTTTTCATATTCTAGTCCTAAATACAATCATATTCGTATATTTTATTTGATCCAATACATATCTGTTGATTTTTTATAAATTAAAAATATATTAGGGTCTAAATTCTGCAATTTTTGTGTATATTTGGCACCTAGAAGGCATAAATGGAAATATTTTAAAATTTCTATAATTTTTTCATATTCTAGTCCTAAATACAATCATATTCGTATATTTTATTTGATCCAATACATATCTGTTGATTTTTTATAAATTAAAAATATATTAGGGTCTAAATTCTGCAATTTTTGTGTATATTTGGCACCTAGAAGGCATAAATGGAAATATTTTAAAATTTCTATAATTTTTTCATATTCTAGTCCTAAATACAATCATATTCGTATATTTTATTTGATCCAATACATATCTGTTGATTTTTTATTAATTTTTAAAATATTAAGGGGGTAAATCAGGCATTTTTTGGCTATTTATGACACCTAAAAGGCCTAGATGGAAAAATTTTAAAATTTCAATAATTTTTTCTTATTCTATGTCCAAAAACACATTTCATAGTAAATTTCATTTAACTTAAAACAAATTTGTTGATTTTTTACGAATTTTTAAAATATATTAGTGTCTAAATTGGGCACATTTCGCCTATTTTTTACAATTTTTAGGCCGAGATGGAAAAATTTTGAAATTTTAATAATTTTTTCTTATTCTATGTCCAAAAACACATTTCATAGTAAATTTCATTTAACTTAAAACAAATTTGTTGATTTTTTACGAATTTTTAAAATATATTAGTGTCTAAATTGGGCACATTTCGCCTATTTTTTACAATTTCTAGGCTTAGATGGAAAAATTTTAAAATTTCAATAATTTTTTCTTATTCTACGATGAAAAAAAATGGACCAAAGTGCCCTTCATTTTTACTAATTCCTCCTTGTTGATTTTTTATAAATTAAAAATATATTAGGGTCTAAATTCTGCAATTTTTGTGTATATTTGGCACCTAGAAGGCATAAATGGAAATATTTTAAAATTTCTATAATTTTTTCATATTCTAGTCCTAAATACAATCATATTCGTATATTTTATTTGATCCAATACATATCTGTTGATTTTTTATTAATTTTTAAAATATTAAGGGGGTAAATCAGGCATTTTTTGGCTATTTATGACACCTAAAAGGCCTAGATGGAAAAATTTTAAAATTTCAATAATTTTTTCTTATTCTATGTCCAAAAACACATTTCATAGTAAATTTCATTTAACTTAAAACAAATTTGTTGATTTTTTACGAATTTTTAAAATATATTAGTGTCTAAATTGGGCACATTTCGCCTATTTTTTACAATTTCTAGGCTTAGATGGAAAAATTTTAAAATTTCAATAATTTTTTCTTATTCTACGATGAAAAAAAATGGACCAAAGTGCCCTTCATTTTTACTAATTCCTCCTTGTTGATTTTTTATAAATTAAAAATATATTAGGGTCTAAATTCTGCAATTTTTGTGTATATTTGGCACCTAGAAGGCATAAATGGAAATATTTTAAAATTTCTATAATTTTTTCATATTCTAGTCCTAAATACAATCATATTCGTATATTTTATTTGATCCAATACATATCTGTTGATTTTTTATTAATTTTTAAAATATTAAGGGGGTAAATCAGGCATTTTTTGGCTATTTATGACACCTAAAAGGCCTAGATGGAAAAATTTTAAAATTTCAATAATTTTTTCTTATTCTATGTCCAAAAACACATTTCATAGTAAATTTCATTTAACTTAAAACAAATTTGTTGATTTTTTACGAATTTTTAAAATATATTAGTGTCTAAATTGGGCACATTTCGCCTATTTTTTACAATTTTTAGGCCGAGATGGAAAAATTTTGAAATTTTAATAATTTTTTCTTATTCTACGATGAAAAAAAATGGAACAAAGTGCCCTTCATTTTTACTAATTCCTCCTTGTTAATTTTTTATGAATTATTATAATATTGGTGTCTAAATTCTGCAATTTTTGTGTATATTTGGCACCTAGAAGGCATAAATGGAAATATTTTAAAATTTCTATAATTTTTTCATATTCTAGTCCTAAATACAATCATATTCGTATATTTTATTTGATCCAATACATATCTGTTGATTTTTTATAAATTAAAAATATATTAGGGTCTAAATTCTGCAATTTTTGTGTATATTTGGCACCTAGAAGGCATAAATGGAAATATTTTAAAATTTCTATAATTTTTTCATATTCTAGTCCTAAATACAATCATATTCGTATATTTTATTTGATCCAATACATATCTGTTGATTTTTTATAAATTAAAAATATATTAGGGTCTAAATTCTGCAATTTTTGTGTATATTTGGCACCTAGAAGGCATAAATGGAAATATTTTAAAATTTCTATAATTTTTTCATATTCTAGTCCTAAATACAATCATATTCGTATATTTTATTTGATCCAATACATATCTGTTGATTTTTTATTAATTTTTAAAATATTAAGGGGGTAAATCAGGCATTTTTTGGCTATTTATGACACCTAAAAGGCCTAGATGGAAAAATTTTAAAATTTCAATAATTTTTTCTTATTCTATGTCCAAAAACACATTTCATAGTAAATTTCATTTAACTTAAAACAAATTTGTTGATTTTTTACGAATTTTTAAAATATATTAGTGTCTAAATTGGGCACATTTCGCCTATTTTTTACAATTTTTAGGCCGAGATGGAAAAATTTTGAAATTTTAATAATTTTTTCTTATTCTATGTCCAAAAACACATTTCATAGTAAATTTCATTTAACTTAAAACAAATTTGTTGATTTTTTACGAATTTTTAAAATATATTAGTGTCTAAATTGGGCACATTTCGCCTATTTTTTACAATTTTTAGGCCGAGATGGAAAAATTTTGAAATTTTAATAATTTTTTCTTATTCTACGATGAAAAAAAATGGAACAAAGTGCCCTTCATTTTTACTAATTCCTCCTTGTTAATTTTTTATGAATTATTATAATATTGGTGTCTAAATTCTGCAATTTTTGTGTATATTTGGCACCTAGAAGGCATAAATGGAAATATTTTAAAATTTCTATAATTTTTTCATATTCTAGTCCTAAATACAATCATATTCGTATATTTTATTTGATCCAATACATATCTGTTGATTTTTTATAAATTAAAAATATATTAGGGTCTAAATTCTGCAATTTTTGTGTATATTTGGCACCTAGAAGGCATAAATGGAAATATTTTAAAATTTCTATAATTTTTTCATATTCTAGTCCTAAATACAATCATATTCGTATATTTTATTTGATCCAATACATATCTGTTGATTTTTTATAAATTAAAAATATATTAGGGTCTAAATTCTGCAATTTTTGTGTATATTTGGCACCTAGAAGGCATAAATGGAAATATTTTAAAATTTCTATAATTTTTTCATATTCTAGTCCTAAATACAATCATATTCGTATATTTTATTTGATCCAATACATATCTGTTGATTTTTTATAAATTAAAAATATATTAGGGTCTAAATTCTGCAATTTTTGTGTATATTTGGCACCTAGAAGGCATAAATGGAAATATTTTAAAATTTCTATAATTTTTTCATATTCTAGTCCTAAATACAATCATATTCGTATATTTTATTTGATCCAATACATATCTGTTGATTTTTTATTAATTTTTAAAATATTAAGGGGGTAAATCAGGCATTTTTTGGCTATTTATGACACCTAAAAGGCCTAGATGGAAAAATTTTAAAATTTCAATAATTTTTTCTTATTCTATGTCCAAAAACACATTTCATAGTAAATTTCATTTAACTTAAAACAAATTTGTTGATTTTTTACGAATTTTTAAAATATATTAGTGTCTAAATTGGGCACATTTCGCCTATTTTTTACAATTTTTAGGCCGAGATGGAAAAATTTTGAAATTTTAATAATTTTTTCTTATTCTACGATGAAAAAAAATGGAACAAAGTGCCCTTCATTTTTACTAATTCCTCCTTGTTAATTTTTTATGAATTATTATAATATTGGTGTCTAAATTCTGCAATTTTTGTGTATATTTGGCACCTAGAAGGCATAAATGGAAATATTTTAAAATTTCTATAATTTTTTCATATTCTAGTCCTAAATACAATCATATTCGTATATTTTATTTGATCCAATACATATCTGTTGATTTTTTATAAATTAAAAATATATTAGGGTCTAAATTCTGCAATTTTTGTGTATATTTGGCACCTAGAAGGCATAAATGGAAATATTTTAAAATTTCTATAATTTTTTCATATTCTAGTCCTAAATACAATCATATTCGTATATTTTATTTGATCCAATACATATCTGTTGATTTTTTATAAATTAAAAATATATTAGGGTCTAAATTCTGCAATTTTTGTGTATATTTGGCACCTAGAAGGCATAAATGGAAATATTTTAAAATTTCTATAATTTTTTCATATTCTAGTCCTAAATACAATCATATTCGTATATTTTATTTGATCCAATACATATCTGTTGATTTTTTATTAATTTTTAAAATATTAAGGGGGTAAATCAGGCATTTTTTGGCTATTTATGACACCTAAAAGGCCTAGATGGAAAAATTTTAAAATTTCAATAATTTTTTCTTATTCTATGTCCAAAAACACATTTCATAGTAAATTTCATTTAACTTAAAACAAATTTGTTGATTTTTTACGAATTTTTAAAATATATTAGTGTCTAAATTGGGCACATTTCGCCTATTTTTTACAATTTTTAGGCCGAGATGGAAAAATTTTGAAATTTTAATAATTTTTTCTTATTCTATGTCCAAAAACACATTTCATAGTAAATTTCATTTAACTTAAAACAAATTTGTTGATTTTTTACGAATTTTTAAAATATATTAGTGTCTAAATTGGGCACATTTCGCCTATTTTTTACAATTTCTAGGCTTAGATGGAAAAATTTTAAAATTTCAATAATTTTTTCTTATTCTACGATGAAAAAAAATGGACCAAAGTGCCCTTCATTTTTACTAATTCCTCCTTGTTGATTTTTTATAAATTAAAAATATATTAGGGTCTAAATTCTGCAATTTTTGTGTATATTTGGCACCTAGAAGGCATAAATGGAAATATTTTAAAATTTCTATAATTTTTTCATATTCTAGTCCTAAATACAATCATATTCGTATATTTTATTTGATCCAATACATATCTGTTGATTTTTTATTAATTTTTAAAATATTAAGGGGGTAAATCAGGCATTTTTTGGCTATTTATGACACCTAAAAGGCCTAGATGGAAAAATTTTAAAATTTCAATAATTTTTTCTTATTCTATGTCCAAAAACACATTTCATAGTAAATTTCATTTAACTTAAAACAAATTTGTTGATTTTTTACGAATTTTTAAAATATATTAGTGTCTAAATTGGGCACATTTCGCCTATTTTTTACAATTTTTAGGCCGAGATGGAAAAATTTTGAAATTTTAATAATTTTTTCTTATTCTACGATGAAAAAAAATGGAACAAAGTGCCCTTCATTTTTACTAATTCCTCCTTGTTAATTTTTTATGAATTATTATAATATTGGTGTCTAAATTCTGCAATTTTTGTGTATATTTGGCACCTAGAAGGCATAAATGGAAATATTTTAAAATTTCTATAATTTTTTCATATTCTAGTCCTAAATACAATCATATTCGTATATTTTATTTGATCCAATACATATCTGTTGATTTTTTATAAATTAAAAATATATTAGGGTCTAAATTCTGCAATTTTTGTGTATATTTGGCACCTAGAAGGCATAAATGGAAATATTTTAAAATTTCTATAATTTTTTCATATTCTAGTCCTAAATACAATCATATTCGTATATTTTATTTGATCCAATACATATCTGTTGATTTTTTATTAATTTTTAAAATATTAAGGGGGTAAATCAGGCATTTTTTGGCTATTTATGACACCTAAAAGGCCTAGATGGAAAAATTTTAAAATTTCAATAATTTTTTCTTATTCTATGTCCAAAAACACATTTCATAGTAAATTTCATTTAACTTAAAACAAATTTATGGATTTTTTACGAATTTTTAAAATATATTAGTGTCTAAATTGGGCACATTTCGCTTATTTTTTACAATTTCTAGGCTTAGATGGAAAAATTTTAAAATTTCAATAATTTTTTCTTATTCTACGATGAAAAAAAATGGACCAAAGTGCCCTTCATTTTTACTAATTCCTCCTTGTTAATTTTTTTATGAATTATTATAATATTGGTGTCTAAATTCTGCAATTTTTGTGTATATTTGGCACCTAGAAGGCATAAATGGAAATATTTTAAAATTTCTATAATTTTTTCATATTCTAGTCCTAAATACAATCATATTCGTATATTTTATTTGATCCAATACATATCTGTTGATTTTTTATAAATTAAAAATATATTAGGGTCTAAATTCTGCAATTTTTGTGTATATTTGGCACCTAGAAGGCATAAATGGAAATATTTTAAAATTTCTATAATTTTTTCATATTCTAGTCCTAAATACAATCATATTCGTATATTTTATTTGATCCAATACATATCTGTTGATTTTTTATAAATTAAAAATATATTAGGGTCTAAATTCTGCAATTTTTGTGTATATTTGGCACCTAGAAGGCATAAATGGAAATATTTTAAAATTTCTATAATTTTTTCATATTCTAGTCCTAAATACAATCATATTCGTATATTTTATTTGATCCAATACATATCTGTTGATTTTTTATAAATTAAAAATATATTAGGGTCTAAATTCTGCAATTTTTGTGTATATTTGGCACCTAGAAGGCATAAATGGAAATATTTTAAAATTTCTATAATTTTTTCATATTCTAGTCCTAAATACAATCATATTCGTATATTTTATTTGATCCAATACATATCTGTTGATTTTTTATTAATTTTTAAAATATTAAGGGGGTAAATCAGGCATTTTTTGGCTATTTATGACACCTAAAAGGCCTAGATGGAAAAATTTTAAAATTTCAATAATTTTTTCTTATTCTATGTCCAAAAACACATTTCATAGTAAATTTCATTTAACTTAAAACAAATTTGTTGATTTTTTACGAATTTTTAAAATATATTAGTGTCTAAATTGGGCACATTTCGCCTATTTTTTACAATTTTTAGGCCGAGATGGAAAAATTTTGAAATTTTAATAATTTTTTCTTATTCTACGATGAAAAAAAATGGAACAAAGTGCCCTTCATTTTTACTAATTCCTCCTTGTTAATTTTTTATGAATTATTATAATATTGGTGTCTAAATTCTGCAATTTTTGTGTATATTTGGCACCTAGAAGGCATAAATGGAAATATTTTAAAATTTCTATAATTTTTTCATATTCTAGTCCTAAATACAATCATATTCGTATATTTTATTTGATCCAATACATATCTGTTGATTTTTTATAAATTAAAAATATATTAGGGTCTAAATTCTGCAATTTTTGTGTATATTTGGCACCTAGAAGGCATAAATGGAAATATTTTAAAATTTCTATAATTTTTTCATATTCTAGTCCTAAATACAATCATATTCGTATATTTTATTTGATCCAATACATATCTGTTGATTTTTTATAAATTAAAAATATATTAGGGTCTAAATTCTGCAATTTTTGTGTATATTTGGCACCTAGAAGGCATAAATGGAAATATTTTAAAATTTCTATAATTTTTTCATATTCTAGTCCTAAATACAATCATATTCGTATATTTTATTTGATCCAATACATATCTGTTGATTTTTTATTAATTTTTAAAATATTAAGGGGGTAAATCAGGCATTTTTTGGCTATTTATGACACCTAAAAGGCCTAGATGGAAAAATTTTAAAATTTCAATAATTTTTTCTTATTCTATGTCCAAAAACACATTTCATAGTAAATTTCATTTAACTTAAAACAAATTTGTTGATTTTTTACGAATTTTTAAAATATATTAGTGTCTAAATTGGGCACATTTCGCCTATTTTTTACAATTTTTAGGCCGAGATGGAAAAATTTTGAAATTTTAATAATTTTTTCTTATTCTATGTCCAAAAACACATTTCATAGTAAATTTCATTTAACTTAAAACAAATTTGTTGATTTTTTACGAATTTTTAAAATATATTAGTGTCTAAATTGGGCACATTTCGCCTATTTTTTACAATTTCTAGGCTTAGATGGAAAAATTTTAAAATTTCAATAATTTTTTCTTATTCTACGATGAAAAAAAATGGACCAAAGTGCCCTTCATTTTTACTAATTCCTCCTTGTTGATTTTTTATAAATTAAAAATATATTAGGGTCTAAATTCTGCAATTTTTGTGTATATTTGGCACCTAGAAGGCATAAATGGAAATATTTTAAAATTTCTATAATTTTTTCATATTCTAGTCCTAAATACAATCATATTCGTATATTTTATTTGATCCAATACATATCTGTTGATTTTTTATTAATTTTTAAAATATTAAGGGGGTAAATCAGGCATTTTTTGGCTATTTATGACACCTAAAAGGCCTAGATGGAAAAATTTTAAAATTTCAATAATTTTTTCTTATTCTATGTCCAAAAACACATTTCATAGTAAATTTCATTTAACTTAAAACAAATTTGTTGATTTTTTACGAATTTTTAAAATATATTAGTGTCTAAATTGGGCACATTTCGCCTATTTTTTACAATTTTTAGGCCGAGATGGAAAAATTTTGAAATTTTAATAATTTTTTCTTATTCTACGATGAAAAAAAATGGAACAAAGTGCCCTTCATTTTTACTAATTCCTCCTTGTTAATTTTTTATGAATTATTATAATATTGGTGTCTAAATTCTGCAATTTTTGTGTATATTTGGCACCTAGAAGGCATAAATGGAAATATTTTAAAATTTCTATAATTTTTTCATATTCTAGTCCTAAATACAATCATATTCGTATATTTTATTTGATCCAATACATATCTGTTGATTTTTTATAAATTAAAAATATATTAGGGTCTAAATTCTGCAATTTTTGTGTATATTTGGCACCTAGAAGGCATAAATGGAAATATTTTAAAATTTCTATAATTTTTTCATATTCTAGTCCTAAATACAATCATATTCGTATATTTTATTTGATCCAATACATATCTGTTGATTTTTTATTAATTTTTAAAATATTAAGGGGGTAAATCAGGCATTTTTTGGCTATTTATGACACCTAAAAGGCCTAGATGGAAAAATTTTAAAATTTCAATAATTTTTTCTTATTCTATGTCCAAAAACACATTTCATAGTAAATTTCATTTAACTTAAAACAAATTTATGGATTTTTTACGAATTTTTAAAATATATTAGTGTCTAAATTGGGCACATTTCGCTTATTTTTTACAATTTCTAGGCTTAGATGGAAAAATTTTAAAATTTCAATAATTTTTTCTTATTCTACGATGAAAAAAAATGGACCAAAGTGCCCTTCATTTTTACTAATTCCTCCTTGTTAATTTTTTATGAATTATTATAATATTGGTGTCTAAATTCTGCAATTTTTGTGTATATTTGGCACCTAGAAGGCATAAATGGAAATATTTTAAAATTTCTATAATTTTTTCATATTCTAGTCCTAAATACAATCATATTCGTATATTTTATTTGATCCAATACATATCTGTTGATTTTTTATAAATTAAAAATATATTAGGGTCTAAATTCTGCAATTTTTGTGTATATTTGGCACCTAGAAGGCATAAATGGAAATATTTTAAAATTTCTATAATTTTTTCATATTCTAGTCCTAAATACAATCATATTCGTATATTTTATTTGATCCAATACATATCTGTTGATTTTTTATAAATTAAAAATATATTAGGGTCTAAATTCTGCAATTTTTGTGTATATTTGGCACCTAGAAGGCATAAATGGAAATATTTTAAAATTTCTATAATTTTTTCATATTCTAGTCCTAAATACAATCATATTCGTATATTTTATTTGATCCAATACATATCTGTTGATTTTTTATAAATTAAAAATATATTAGGGTCTAAATTCTGCAATTTTTGTGTATATTTGGCACCTAGAAGGCATAAATGGAAATATTTTAAAATTTCTATAATTTTTTCATATTCTAGTCCTAAATACAATCATATTCGTATATTTTATTTGATCCAATACATATCTGTTGATTTTTTATTAATTTTTAAAATATTAAGGGGGTAAATCAGGCATTTTTTGGCTATTTATGACACCTAAAAGGCCTAGATGGAAAAATTTTAAAATTTCAATAATTTTTTCTTATTCTATGTCCAAAAACACATTTCATAGTAAATTTCATTTAACTTAAAACAAATTTGTTGATTTTTTACGAATTTTTAAAATATATTAGTGTCTAAATTGGGCACATTTCGCCTATTTTTTACAATTTTTAGGCCGAGATGGAAAAATTTTGAAATTTTAATAATTTTTTCTTATTCTACGATGAAAAAAAATGGAACAAAGTGCCCTTCATTTTTACTAATTCCTCCTTGTTAATTTTTTATGAATTATTATAATATTGGTGTCTAAATTCTGCAATTTTTGTGTATATTTGGCACCTAGAAGGCATAAATGGAAATATTTTAAAATTTCTATAATTTTTTCATATTCTAGTCCTAAATACAATCATATTCGTATATTTTATTTGATCCAATACATATCTGTTGATTTTTTATAAATTAAAAATATATTAGGGTCTAAATTCTGCAATTTTTGTGTATATTTGGCACCTAGAAGGCATAAATGGAAATATTTTAAAATTTCTATAATTTTTTCATATTCTAGTCCTAAATACAATCATATTCGTATATTTTATTTGATCCAATACATATCTGTTGATTTTTTATAAATTAAAAATATATTAGGGTCTAAATTCTGCAATTTTTGTGTATATTTGGCACCTAGAAGGCATAAATGGAAATATTTTAAAATTTCTATAATTTTTTCATATTCTAGTCCTAAATACAATCATATTCGTATATTTTATTTGATCCAATACATATCTGTTGATTTTTTATTAATTTTTAAAATATTAAGGGGGTAAATCAGGCATTTTTTGGCTATTTATGACACCTAAAAGGCCTAGATGGAAAAATTTTAAAATTTCAATAATTTTTTCTTATTCTATGTCCAAAAACACATTTCATAGTAAATTTCATTTAACTTAAAACAAATTTGTTGATTTTTTACGAATTTTTAAAATATATTAGTGTCTAAATTGGGCACATTTCGCCTATTTTTTACAATTTTTAGGCCGAGATGGAAAAATTTTGAAATTTTAATAATTTTTTCTTATTCTATGTCCAAAAACACATTTCATAGTAAATTTCATTTAACTTAAAACAAATTTGTTGATTTTTTACGAATTTTTAAAATATATTAGTGTCTAAATTGGGCACATTTCGCCTATTTTTTACAATTTCTAGGCTTAGATGGAAAAATTTTAAAATTTCAATAATTTTTTCTTATTCTACGATGAAAAAAAATGGACCAAAGTGCCCTTCATTTTTACTAATTCCTCCTTGTTGATTTTTTATAAATTAAAAATATATTAGGGTCTAAATTCTGCAATTTTTGTGTATATTTGGCACCTAGAAGGCATAAATGGAAATATTTTAAAATTTCTATAATTTTTTCATATTCTAGTCCTAAATACAATCATATTCGTATATTTTATTTGATCCAATACATATCTGTTGATTTTTTATTAATTTTTAAAATATTAAGGGGGTAAATCAGGCATTTTTTGGCTATTTATGACACCTAAAAGGCCTAGATGGAAAAATTTTAAAATTTCAATAATTTTTTCTTATTCTATGTCCAAAAACACATTTCATAGTAAATTTCATTTAACTTAAAACAAATTTGTTGATTTTTTACGAATTTTTAAAATATATTAGTGTCTAAATTGGGCACATTTCGCCTATTTTTTACAATTTTTAGGCCGAGATGGAAAAATTTTGAAATTTTAATAATTTTTTCTTATTCTACGATGAAAAAAAATGGAACAAAGTGCCCTTCATTTTTACTAATTCCTCCTTGTTAATTTTTTATGAATTATTATAATATTGGTGTCTAAATTCTGCAATTTTTGTGTATATTTGGCACCTAGAAGGCATAAATGGAAATATTTTAAAATTTCTATAATTTTTTCATATTCTAGTCCTAAATACAATCATATTCGTATATTTTATTTGATCCAATACATATCTGTTGATTTTTTATAAATTAAAAATATATTAGGGTCTAAATTCTGCAATTTTTGTGTATATTTGGCACCTAGAAGGCATAAATGGAAATATTTTAAAATTTCTATAATTTTTTCATATTCTAGTCCTAAATACAATCATATTCGTATATTTTATTTGATCCAATACATATCTGTTGATTTTTTATTAATTTTTAAAATATTAAGGGGGTAAATCAGGCATTTTTTGGCTATTTATGACACCTAAAAGGCCTAGATGGAAAAATTTTAAAATTTCAATAATTTTTTCTTATTCTATGTCCAAAAACACATTTCATAGTAAATTTCATTTAACTTAAAACAAATTTATGGATTTTTTACGAATTTTTAAAATATATTAGTGTCTAAATTGGGCACATTTCGCTTATTTTTTACAATTTCTAGGCTTAGATGGAAAAATTTTAAAATTTCAATAATTTTTTCTTATTCTACGATGAAAAAAAATGGACCAAAGTGCCCTTCATTTTTACTAATTCCTCCTTGTTAATTTTTTTATGAATTATTATAATATTGGTGTCTAAATTCTGCAATTTTTGTGTATATTTGGCACCTAGAAGGCATAAATGGAAATATTTTAAAATTTCTATAATTTTTTCATATTCTAGTCCTAAATACAATCATATTCGTATATTTTATTTGATCCAATACATATCTGTTGATTTTTTATAAATTAAAAATATATTAGGGTCTAAATTCTGCAATTTTTGTGTATATTTGGCACCTAGAAGGCATAAATGGAAATATTTTAAAATTTCTATAATTTTTTCATATTCTAGTCCTAAATACAATCATATTCGTATATTTTATTTGATCCAATACATATCTGTTGATTTTTTATAAATTAAAAATATATTAGGGTCTAAATTCTGCAATTTTTGTGTATATTTGGCACCTAGAAGGCATAAATGGAAATATTTTAAAATTTCTATAATTTTTTCATATTCTAGTCCTAAATACAATCATATTCGTATATTTTATTTGATCCAATACATATCTGTTGATTTTTTATTAATTTTTAAAATATTAAGGGGGTAAATCAGGCATTTTTTGGCTATTTATGACACCTAAAAGGCCTAGATGGAAAAATTTTAAAATTTCAATAATTTTTTCTTATTCTATGTCCAAAAACACATTTCATAGTAAATTTCATTTAACTTAAAACAAATTTATGGATTTTTTACGAATTTTTAAAATATATTAGTGTCTAAATTGGGCACATTTCGCTTATTTTTTACAATTTCTAGGCTTAGATGGAAAAATTTTAAAATTTCAATAATTTTTTCTTATTCTACGATGAAAAAAAATGGACCAAAGTGCCCTTCATTTTTACTAATTCCTCCTTGTTAATTTTTTATGAATTATTATAATATTGGTGTCTAAATTCTGCAATTTTTGTGTATATTTGGCACCTAGAAGGCATAAATGGAAATATTTTAAAATTTCTATAATTTTTTCATATTCTAGTCCTAAATACAATCATATTCGTATATTTTATTTGATCCAATACATATCTGTTGATTTTTTATAAATTAAAAATATATTAGGGTCTAAATTCTGCAATTTTTGTGTATATTTGGCACCTAGAAGGCATAAATGGAAATATTTTAAAATTTCTATAATTTTTTCATATTCTAGTCCTAAATACAATCATATTCGTATATTTTATTTGATCCAATACATATCTGTTGATTTTTTATAAATTAAAAATATATTAGGGTCTAAATTCTGCAATTTTTGTGTATATTTGGCACCTAGAAGGCATAAATGGAAATATTTTAAAATTTCTATAATTTTTTCATATTCTAGTCCTAAATACAATCATATTCGTATATTTTATTTGATCCAATACATATCTGTTGATTTTTTATTAATTTTTAAAATATTAAGGGGGTAAATCAGGCATTTTTTGGCTATTTATGACACCTAAAAGGCCTAGATGGAAAAATTTTAAAATTTCAATAATTTTTTCTTATTCTATGTCCAAAAACACATTTCATAGTAAATTTCATTTAACTTAAAACAAATTTATGGATTTTTTACGAATTTTTAAAATATATTAGTGTCTAAATTGGGCACATTTCGCTTATTTTTTACAATTTCTAGGCTTAGATGGAAAAATTTTAAAATTTCAATAATTTTTTCTTATTCTACGATGAAAAAAAATGGACCAAAGTGCCCTTCATTTTTACTAATTCCTCCTTGTTAATTTTTTATGAATTATTATAATATTGGTGTCTAAATTCTGCAATTTTTGTGTATATTTGGCACCTAGAAGGCATAAATGGAAATATTTTAAAATTTCTATAATTTTTTCATATTCTAGTCCTAAATACAATCATATTCGTATATTTTATTTGATCCAATACATATCTGTTGATTTTTTATAAATTAAAAATATATTAGGGTCTAAATTCTGCAATTTTTGTGTATATTTGGCACCTAGAAGGCATAAATGGAAATATTTTAAAATTTCTATAATTTTTTCATATTCTAGTCCTAAATACAATCATATTCGTATATTTTATTTGATCCAATACATATCTGTTGATTTTTTATAAATTAAAAATATATTAGGGTCTAAATTCTGCAATTTTTGTGTATATTTGGCACCTAGAAGGCATAAATGGAAATATTTTAAAATTTCTATAATTTTTTCATATTCTAGTCCTAAATACAATCATATTCGTATATTTTATTTGATCCAATACATATCTGTTGATTTTTTATTAATTTTTAAAATATTAAGGGGGTAAATCAGGCATTTTTTGGCTATTTATGACACCTAAAAGGCCTAGATGGAAAAATTTTAAAATTTCAATAATTTTTTCTTATTCTATGTCCAAAAACACATTTCATAGTAAATTTCATTTAACTTAAAACAAATTTATGGATTTTTTACGAATTTTTAAAATATATTAGTGTCTAAATTGGGCACATTTCGCCTATTTTTTACAATTTTTAGGCCGAGATGGAAAAATTTTGAAATTTTAATAATTTTTTCTTATTCTACGATGAAAAAAAATGACCAAAGTGCCCTTCATTTTTACTAATTCCTCCTTGTTAATTTTTTATGAATTATTATAATATTGGTGTCTAAATTCTGCAATTTTTGTGTATATTTGGCACCTAGAAGGCATAAATGGAAATATTTTAAAATTTCTATAATTTTTTCATATTCTAGTCCTAAATACAATCATATTCGTATATTTTATTTGATCCAATACATATCTGTTGATTTTTTATAAATTAAAAATATATTAGGGTCTAAATTCTGCAATTTTTGTGTATATTTGGCACCTAGAAGGCATAAATGGAAATATTTTAAAATTTCTATAATTTTTTCATATTCTAGTCCTAAATACAATCATATTCGTATATTTTATTTGATCCAATACATATCTGTTGATTTTTTATAAATTAAAAATATATTAGGGTCTAAATTCTGCAATTTTTGTGTATATTTGGCACCTAGAAGGCATAAATGGAAATATTTTAAAATTTCTATAATTTTTTCATATTCTAGTCCTAAATACAATCATATTCGTATATTTTATTTGATCCAATACATATCTGTTGATTTTTTATTAATTTTTAAAATATTAAGGGGGTAAATCAGGCATTTTTTGGCTATTTATGACACCTAAAAGGCCTAGATGGAAAAATTTTAAAATTTCAATAATTTTTTCTTATTCTATGTCCAAAAACACATTTCATAGTAAATTTCATTTAACTTAAAACAAATTTATGGATTTTTTACGAATTTTTAAAATATATTAGTGTCTAAATTGGGCACATTTCGCCTATTTTTTACAATTTTTAGGCCGAGATGGAAAAATTTTGAAATTTTAATAATTTTTTCTTATTCTACGATGAAAAAAAATGACCAAAGTGCCCTTCATTTTTACTAATTCCTCCTTGTTAATTTTTTATGAATTATTATAATATTGGTGTCTAAATTCTGCAATTTTTGTGTATATTTGGCACCTAGAAGGCATAAATGGAAATATTTTAAAATTTCTATAATTTTTTCATATTCTAGTCCTAAATACAATCATATTCGTATATTTTATTTGATCCAATACATATCTGTTGATTTTTTATAAATTAAAAATATATTAGGGTCTAAATTCTGCAATTTTTGTGTATATTTGGCACCTAGAAGGCATAAATGGAAATATTTTAAAATTTCTATAATTTTTTCATATTCTAGTCCTAAATACAATCATATTCGTATATTTTATTTGATCCAATACATATCTGTTGATTTTTTATTAATTTTTAAAATATTAAGGGGGTAAATCAGGCATTTTTTGGCTATTTATGACACCTAAAAGGCCTAGATGGAAAAATTTTAAAATTTCAATAATTTTTTCATATTCTAGTCCTAAATACAATCATATTCGTATATTTTATTTGATCCAATACATATCTGTTGATTTTTTATTAATTTTTAAAATATTAAGGGGGTAAATCAGGCATTTTTTGGCTATTTATGACACCTAAAAGGCCTAGATGGAAAAATTTTAAAATTTCAATAATTTTTTCTTATTCTATGTCCAAAAACACATTTCATAGTAAATTTCATTTAACTTAAAACAAATTTATGGATTTTTTACGAATTTTTAAAATATATTAGTGTCTAAATTGGGCACATTTCGCCTATTTTTTACAATTTTTAGGCCGAGATGGAAAAATTTTGAAATTTTAATAATTTTTTCTTATTCTACGATGAAAAAAAATGACCAAAGTGCCCTTCATTTTTACTAATTCCTCCTTGTTAATTTTTTATGAATTATTATAATATTGGTGTCTAAATTCTGCAATTTTTGTGTATATTTGGCACCTAGAAGGCATAAATGGAAATATTTTAAAATTTCTATAATTTTTTCATATTCTAGTCCTAAATACAATCATATTCGTATATTTTATTTGATCCAATACATATCTGTTGATTTTTTATAAATTAAAAATATATTAGGGTCTAAATTCTGCAATTTTTGTGTATATTTGGCACCTAGAAGGCATAAATGGAAATATTTTAAAATTTCTATAATTTTTTCATATTCTAGTCCTAAATACAATCATATTCGTATATTTTATTTGATCCAATACATATCTGTTGATTTTTTATTAATTTTTAAAATATTAAGGGGGTAAATCAGGCATTTTTTGGCTATTTATGACACCTAAAAGGCCTAGATGGAAAAATTTTAAAATTTCAATAATTTTTTCTTATTCTATGTCCAAAAACACATTTCATAGTAAATTTCATTTAACTTAAAACAAATTTATGGATTTTTTACGAATTTTTAAAATATATTAGTGTCTAAATTGGGCACATTTCGCTTATTTTTTACAATTTCTAGGCTTAGATGGAAAAATTTTAAAATTTCAATAATTTTTTCTTATTCTACGATGAAAAAAAATGGACCAAAGTGCCCTTCATTTTTACTAATTCCTCCTTGTTAATTTTTTATGAATTATTATAATATTGGTGTCTAAATTCTGCAATTTTTGTGTATATTTGGCACCTAGAAGGCATAAATGGAAATATTTTAAAATTTCTATAATTTTTTCATATTCTAGTCCTAAATACAATCATATTCGTATATTTTATTTGATCCAATACATATCTGTTGATTTTTTATAAATTAAAAATATATTAGGGTCTAAATTCTGCAATTTTTGTGTATATTTGGCACCTAGAAGGCATAAATGGAAATATTTTAAAATTTCTATAATTTTTTCATATTCTAGTCCTAAATACAATCATATTCATATATTTTATTTGATCCAATACATATTTGTTGATTTTTTATAAATTAAAAATATATTAGGGTCTAAATTCTGCAATTTTTGGGTATTTTTGGCACATAGAAGGCATAGATGGAAATATTTTGAAATTTCTATATTTTTTTTATATTCTAGTCCTAAATACAATCATATTCATATATTTTATTTGATCCAATACATATTTGTTGATTTTTTATAAATTAAAAATATATTAGGGTCTAAATTCTGCAATTTTTGGGTATTTTTGGCACATAGAAGGCATAAATGGAAATATTTTAAAATTTCTATAATTTTTTCATATTCTAGTCCTAAATACAATCATATTCGTATATTTTATTTGATCCAATACATATCTGTTGATTTTTTATAAATTAAAAATATATTAGGGTCTAAATTCTGCAATTTTTGTGTATATTTGGCACCTAGAAGGCATAAATGGAAATATTTTAAAATTTCTATAATTTTTTCATATTCTAGTCCTAAATACAATCATATTCGTATATTTTATTTGATCCAATACATATCTGTTGATTTTTTATTAATTTTTAAAATATTAAGGGGGTAAATCAGGCATTTTTTGGCTATTTATGACACCTAAAAGGCCTAGATGGAAAAATTTTAAAATTTCAATAATTTTTTCTTATTCTACGTCCAAAAACACACTTAATAGTATATTTCATTTTACCCAAAACAAATTTATGGATTTTTTACGAATTTTTAAAATATATTAGTGTCTAAATTGGGCACATTTCGCCTATTTTTTACAATTTTTAGGCCGAGATGGAAAAATTTTGAAATTTTAATAATTTTTTCTTATTCTACGATGAAAAAAAATGGAACAAAGTGCCCTTCATTTTTACTAATTCCTCCTTGTTAATTTTTTATGAATTATTATAATATTGGTGTCTAAATTCTGCAATTTTTGTGTATATTTGGCACCTAGAAGGCATAAATGGAAATATTTTGAAATTTCTATATTTTTTTTATATTCTAGTCCTAAATACAATCATATTCATATATTTTATTTGATCCAATACATATTTGTTGATTTTTTATAAATTAAAAATATATTAGGGTCTAAATTCTGCAATTTTTGGGTATTTTTGGCACATAGAAGGCATAAATGGAAATATTTTAAAATTTCTATAATTTTTTCATATTCTAGTCCTAAATACAATCATATTCGTATATTTTATTTGATCCAATACATATCTGTTGATTTTTTATAAATTAAAAATATATTAGGGTCTAAATTCTGCAATTTTTGTGTATATTTGGCACCTAGAAGGCATAAATGGAAATATTTTAAAATTTCTATAATTTTTTCATATTCTAGTCCTAAATACAATCATATTCGTATATTTTATTTGATCCAATACATATCTGTTGATTTTTTATTAATTTTTAAAATATTAAGGGGGTAAATCAGGCATTTTTTGGCTATTTATGACACCTAAAAGGCCTAGATGGAAAAATTTTAAAATTTCAATAATTTTTTCTTATTCTATGTCCAAAAACACATTTCATAGTAAATTTCATTTAACTTAAAACAAATTTGTTGATTTTTTACGAATTTTTAAAATATATTAGTGTCTAAATTGGGCACATTTCGCCTATTTTTTACAATTTTTAGGCCGAGATGGAAAAATTTTGAAATTTTAATAATTTTTTCTTATTCTACGATGAAAAAAAATGGAACAAAGTGCCCTTCATTTTTACTAATTCCTCCTTGTTAATTTTTTATGAATTATTATAATATTGGTGTCTAAATTCTGCAATTTTTGTGTATATTTGGCACCTAGAAGGCATAAATGGAAATATTTTGAAATTTCTATATTTTTTTTATATTCTAGTCCTAAATACAATCATATTCATATATTTTATTTGATCCAATACATATTTGTTGATTTTTTATAAATTAAAAATATATTAGGGTCTAAATTCTGCAATTTTTGGGTATTTTTGGCACATAGAAGGCATAGATGGAAATATTTTGAAATTTCTATATTTTTTTTATATTCTAGTCCTAAATACAATCATATTCATATATTTTATTTGATCCAATACATATTTGTTGATTTTTTATAAATTAAAAATATATTAGGGTCTAAATTCTGCAATTTTTGGGTATTTTTGGCACATAGAAGGCATAGATGGAAATATTTTGAAATTTCTATATTTTTTTTATATTCTAGTCCTAAATACAATCATATTCATATATTTTATTTGATCCAATACATATTTGTTGATTTTTTATAAATTAAAAATATATTAGGGTCTAAATTCTGCAATTTTTGGGTATTTTTGGCACATAGAAGGCATAGATGGAAATATTTTGAAATTTCTATATTTTTTTTATATTCTAGTCCTAAATACAATCATATTCATATATTTTATTTGATCCAATACATATTTGTTGATTTTTTATAAATTAAAAATATATTAGGGTCTAAATTCTGCAATTTTTGGGTATTTTTGGCACATAGAAGGCATAAATGGAAATATTTTAAAATTTCTATAATTTTTTCATATTCTAGTCCTAAATACAATCATATTCGTATATTTTATTTGATCCAATACATATCTGTTGATTTTTTATAAATTAAAAATATATTAGGGTCTAAATTCTGCAATTTTTGTGTATATTTGGCACCTAGAAGGCATAAATGGAAATATTTTAAAATTTCTATAATTTTTTCATATTCTAGTCCTAAATACAATCATATTCGTATATTTTATTTGATCCAATACATATCTGTTGATTTTTTATAAATTAAAAATATATTAGGGTCTAAATTCTGCAATTTTTGTGTATATTTGGCACCTAGAAGGCATAAATGGAAATATTTTAAAATTTCTATAATTTTTTCATATTCTAGTCCTAAATACAATCATATTCGTATATTTTATTTGATCCAATACATATCTGTTGATTTTTTATTAATTTTTAAAATATTAAGGGGGTAAATCAGGCATTTTTTGGCTATTTATGACACCTAAAAGGCCTAGATGGAAAAATTTTAAAATTTCAATAATTTTTTCTTATTCTACGTCCAAAAACACACTTAATAGTATATTTCATTTTACCCAAAACAAATTTATGGATTTTTTACGAATTTTTAAAATATATTAGTGTCTAAATTGGGCACATTTCGCCTATTTTTTACAATTTTTAGGCCGAGATGGAAAAATTTTGAAATTTTAATAATTTTTTCTTATTCTACGATGAAAAAAAATGGAACAAAGTGCCCTTCATTTTTACTAATTCCTCCTTGTTAATTTTTTATGAATTATTATAATATTGGTGTCTAAATTCTGCAATTTTTGTGTATATTTGGCACCTAGAAGGCATAAATGGAAATATTTTGAAATTTCTATATTTTTTTTATATTCTAGTCCTAAATACAATCATATTCATATATTTTATTTGATCCAATACATATTTGTTGATTTTTTATAAATTAAAAATATATTAGGGTCTAAATTCTGCAATTTTTGGGTATTTTTGGCACATAGAAGGCATAGATGGAAATATTTTGAAATTTCTATATTTTTTTTATATTCTAGTCCTAAATACAATCATATTCATATATTTTATTTGATCCAATACATATTTGTTGATTTTTTATAAATTAAAAATATATTAGGGTCTAAATTCTGCAATTTTTGGGTATTTTTGGCACATAGAAGGCATAGATGGAAATATTTTGAAATTTCTATATTTTTTTTATATTCTAGTCCTAAATACAATCATATTCATATATTTTATTTGATCCAATACATATTTGTTGATTTTTTATAAATTAAAAATATATTAGGGTCTAAATTCTGCAATTTTTGGGTATTTTTGGCACATAGAAGGCATAGATGGAAATATTTTGAAATTTCTATATTTTTTTTATATTCTAGTCCTAAATACAATCATATTCATATATTTTATTTGATCCAATACATATTTGTTGATTTTTTATAAATTAAAAATATATTAGGGTCTAAATTCTGCAATTTTTGGGTATTTTTGGCACATAGAAGGCATAAATGGAAATATTTTAAAATTTCTATAATTTTTTCATATTCTAGTCCTAAATACAATCATATTCGTATATTTTATTTGATCCAATACATATCTGTTGATTTTTTATAAATTAAAAATATATTAGGGTCTAAATTCTGCAATTTTTGTGTATATTTGGCACCTAGAAGGCATAAATGGAAATATTTTAAAATTTCTATAATTTTTTCATATTCTAGTCCTAAATACAATCATATTCGTATATTTTATTTGATCCAATACATATCTGTTGATTTTTTATAAATTAAAAATATATTAGGGTCTAAATTCTGCAATTTTTGTGTATATTTGGCACCTAGAAGGCATAAATGGAAATATTTTAAAATTTCTATAATTTTTTCATATTCTAGTCCTAAATACAATCATATTCGTATATTTTATTTGATCCAATACATATCTGTTGATTTTTTATTAATTTTTAAAATATTAAGGGGGTAAATCAGGCATTTTTTGGCTATTTATGACACCTAAAAGGCCTAGATGGAAAAATTTTAAAATTTCAATAATTTTTTCTTATTCTACGTCCAAAAACACACTTAATAGTATATTTCATTTTACCCAAAACAAATTTATGGATTTTTTACGAATTTTTAAAATATATTAGTGTCTAAATTGGGCACATTTCGCCTATTTTTTACAATTTTTAGGCCGAGATGGAAAAATTTTGAAATTTTAATAATTTTTTCTTATTCTACGATGAAAAAAAATGGAACAAAGTGCCCTTCATTTTTACTAATTCCTCCTTGTTAATTTTTTATGAATTATTATAATATTGGTGTCTAAATTCTGCAATTTTTGTGTATATTTGGCACCTAGAAGGCATAAATGGAAATATTTTGAAATTTCTATATTTTTTTTATATTCTAGTCCTAAATACAATCATATTCATATATTTTATTTGATCCAATACATATTTGTTGATTTTTTATAAATTAAAAATATATTAGGGTCTAAATTCTGCAATTTTTGGGTATTTTTGGCACATAGAAGGCATAGATGGAAATATTTTGAAATTTCTATATTTTTTTTATATTCTAGTCCTAAATACAATCATATTCATATATTTTATTTGATCCAATACATATTTGTTGATTTTTTATAAATTAAAAATATATTAGGGTCTAAATTCTGCAATTTTTGGGTATTTTTGGCACATAGAAGGCATAGATGGAAATATTTTGAAATTTCTATATTTTTTTTATATTCTAGTCCTAAATACAATCATATTCATATATTTTATTTGATCCAATACATATTTGTTGATTTTTTATAAATTAAAAATATATTAGGGTCTAAATTCTGCAATTTTTGGGTATTTTTGGCACATAGAAGGCATAGATGGAAATATTTTGAAATTTCTATATTTTTTTTATATTCTAGTCCTAAATACAATCATATTCATATATTTTATTTGATCCAATACATATTTGTTGATTTTTTATAAATTAAAAATATATTAGGGTCTAAATTCTGCAATTTTTGGGTATTTTTGGCACATAGAAGGCATAAATGGAAATATTTTAAAATTTCTATAATTTTTTCATATTCTAGTCCTAAATACAATCATATTCGTATATTTTATTTGATCCAATACATATCTGTTGATTTTTTATAAATTAAAAATATATTAGGGTCTAAATTCTGCAATTTTTGTGTATATTTGGCACCTAGAAGGCATAAATGGAAATATTTTAAAATTTCTATAATTTTTTCATATTCTAGTCCTAAATACAATCATATTCGTATATTTTATTTGATCCAATACATATCTGTTGATTTTTTATAAATTAAAAATATATTAGGGTCTAAATTCTGCAATTTTTGTGTATATTTGGCACCTAGAAGGCATAAATGGAAATATTTTAAAATTTCTATAATTTTTTCATATTCTAGTCCTAAATACAATCATATTCGTATATTTTATTTGATCCAATACATATCTGTTGATTTTTTATTAATTTTTAAAATATTAAGGGGGTAAATCAGGCATTTTTTGGCTATTTATGACACCTAAAAGGCCTAGATGGAAAAATTTTAAAATTTCAATAATTTTTTCTTATTCTACGTCCAAAAACACACTTAATAGTATATTTCATTTTACCCAAAACAAATTTATGGATTTTTTACGAATTTTTAAAATATATTAGTGTCTAAATTGGGCACATTTCGCCTATTTTTTACAATTTTTAGGCCGAGATGGAAAAATTTTGAAATTTTAATAATTTTTTCTTATTCTACGATGAAAAAAAATGGAACAAAGTGCCCTTCATTTTTACTAATTCCTCCTTGTTAATTTTTTATGAATTATTATAATATTGGTGTCTAAATTCTGCAATTTTTGTGTATATTTGGCACCTAGAAGGCATAAATGGAAATATTTTGAAATTTCTATATTTTTTTTATATTCTAGTCCTAAATACAATCATATTCATATATTTTATTTGATCCAATACATATTTGTTGATTTTTTATAAATTAAAAATATATTAGGGTCTAAATTCTGCAATTTTTGGGTATTTTTGGCACATAGAAGGCATAGATGGAAATATTTTGAAATTTCTATATTTTTTTTATATTCTAGTCCTAAATACAATCATATTCATATATTTTATTTGATCCAATACATATTTGTTGATTTTTTATAAATTAAAAATATATTAGGGTCTAAATTCTGCAATTTTTGGGTATTTTTGGCACATAGAAGGCATAAATGGAAATATTTTAAAATTTCTATAATTTTTTCATATTCTAGTCCTAAATACAATCATATTCGTATATTTTATTTGATCCAATACATATCTGTTGATTTTTTATAAATTAAAAATATATTAGGGTCTAAATTCTGCAATTTTTGGGTATTTTTGGCACATAGAAGGCATAGATGGAAATATTTTGAAATTTCTATATTTTTTTCATATTCTAGTCCTAAATACAATCATATTCGTATATTTTATTTGATCCAATACATATCTGTTGATTTTTTATAAATTAAAAATATATTAGGGTCTAAATTCTGCAATTTTTGTGTATATTTGGCACCTAGAAGGCATAAATGGAAATATTTTAAAATTTCTATAATTTTTTCATATTCTAGTCCTAAATACAATCATATTCGTATATTTTATTTGATCCAATACATATCTGTTGATTTTTTATTAATTTTTAAAATATTAAGGGGGTAAATCAGGCATTTTTTGGCTATTTATGACACCTAAAAGGCCTAGATGGAAAAATTTTAAAATTTCAATAATTTTTTCTTATTCTATGTCCAAAAACACATTTCATAGTAAATTTCATTTAACTTAAAACAAATTTGTTGATTTTTTACGAATTTTTAAAATATATTAGTGTCTAAATTGGGCACATTTCGCCTATTTTTTACAATTTTTAGGCCGAGATGGAAAAATTTTGAAATTTTAATAATTTTTTCTTATTCTACGATGAAAAAAAATGAAACAAAGTGCCCTTCATTTTTACTAATTCCTCCTTGTTAATTTTTTATGAATTATTATAATATTGGTGTCTAAATTCTGCAATTTTTGTGTATATTTGGCACCTAGAAGGCATAAATGGAAATATTTTGAAATTTCTATATTTTTTTTATATTCTAGTCCTAAATACAATCATATTCATATATTTTATTTGATCCAATACATATTTGTTGATTTTTTATAAATTAAAAATATATTAGGGTCTAAATTCTGCAATTTTTGGGTATTTTTGGCACATAGAAGGCATAGATGGAAATATTTTGAAATTTCTATATTTTTTTTATATTCTAGTCCTAAATACAATCATATTCATATATTTTATTTGATCCAATACATATTTGTTGATTTTTTATAAATTAAAAATATATTAGGGTCTAAATTCTGCAATTTTTGGGTATTTTTGGCACATAGAAGGCATAAATGGAAATATTTTAAAATTTCTATAATTTTTTCATATTCTAGTCCTAAATACAATCATATTCGTATATTTTATTTGATCCAATACATATCTGTTGATTTTTTATAAATTAAAAATATATTAGGGTCTAAATTCTGCAATTTTTGTGTATATTTGGCACCTAGAAGGCATAAATGGAAATATTTTAAAATTTCTATAATTTTTTCATATTCTAGTCCTAAATACAATCATATTCGTATATTTTATTTGATCCAATACATATCTGTTGATTTTTTATTAATTTTTAAAATATTAAGGGGGTAAATCAGGCATTTTTTGGCTATTTATGACACCTAAAAGGCCTAGATGGAAAAATTTTAAAATTTCAATAATTTTTTCTTATTCTACGTCCAAAAACACACTTAATAGTATATTTCATTTTACCCAAAACAAATTTATGGATTTTTTACGAATTTTTAAAATATATTAGTGTCTAAATTGGGCACATTTCGCCTATTTTTTACAATTTTTAGGCCGAGATGGAAAAATTTTGAAATTTTAATAATTTTTTCTTATTCTACGATGAAAAAAAATTGAGCAAAGTGCCCTTCATTTTTACTAATTCCTCCTTGTTAATTTTTTATGAATTATTATAATATTGGTATCTAAATTCTGCAATTTTTGGGTATTTTTGGCACATAGAAGGCATAGATGGAAATATTTTGAAATTTCTATATTTTTTTTATATTCTAGTCCTAAATACAATCATATTCATATATTTTATTTGATCCAATACATATTTGTTGATTTTTTATAAATTAAAAATATATTAGGGTCTAAATTCTGCAATTTTTGGGTATTTTTGGCACATAGAAGGCATAGATGGAAATATTTTGAAATTTCTATATTTTTTTTATATTCTAGTCCTAAATACAATCATATTCATATATTTTATTTGATCCAATACATATTTGTTGATTTTTTATAAATTAAAAATATATTAGGGTCTAAATTCTGCAATTTTTGGGTATTTTTGGCACATAGAAGGCATAGATGGAAATATTTTGAAATTTCTATATTTTTTTTATATTCTAGTCCTAAATACAATCATATTCATATATTTTATTTGATCCAATACATATTTGTTGATTTTTTATAAATTAAAAATATATTAGGGTCTAAATTCTGCAATTTTTGGGTATTTTTGGCACATAGAAGGCATAGATGGAAATATTTTGAAATTTCTATATTTTTTTTATATTCTAGTCCTAAATACAATCATATTCATATATTTTATTTGATCCAATACATATTTGTTGATTTTTTATAAATTAAAAATATATTAGGGTCTAAATTCTGCAATTTTTGGGTATTTTTGGCACATAGAAGGCATAGATGGAAATATTTTGAAATTTCTATATTTTTTTTATATTCTAGTCCTAAATACAATCATATTCATATATTTTATTTGATCCAATACATATTTGTTGATTTTTTATAAATTAAAAATATATTAGGGTCTAAATTCTGCAATTTTTGGGTATTTTTGGCACATAGAAGGCATAGATGGAAATATTTTGAAATTTCTATATTTTTTTTATATTCTAGTCCTAAATACAATCATATTCATATATTTTATTTGATCCAATACATATTTGTTGATTTTTTATAAATTAAAAATATATTAGGGTCTAAATTCTGCAATTTTTGGGTATTTTTGGCACATAGAAGGCATAGATGGAAATATTTTGAAATTTCTATATTTTTTTTATATTCTAGTCCTAAATACAATCATATTCATATATTTTATTTGATCCAATACATATTTGTTGATTTTTTATAAATTAAAAATATATTAGGGTCTAAATTCTGCAATTTTTCAGTATATTTGGCACCTAGAAGGCATAGATGGAAATATTTTAAAATTTCTATAATTTTATTTTAAACTTTATCCAAATACAATCATATTCGTATATTTTATTTGATCCTAACATATTTTTTGATTTTTTATAAATTAAAAATATATTAGGGTCTAAATTCTGCAATTTTTCAGTATATTTGGCACCTAGAAAGCATAGATGGAAATATTTTAAAATTTCTATAATTTTTTCATATTCTAGTCCTAAATACAATCATATTCGTATATTTTATTTGATCCAAACATATTTTTTGATTTTTTATAAATTAAAAATATATTAGGGTCTAAATTCTGCAATTTTTCAGTATATTTGGCACCTAGAAAGCATAGATGGAAATATTTTAAAATTTCTATAATTTTTTCATATTCTAGTCCTAAATACAATCATATTCGTATATTTTATTTGATCCTAACATATTTTTTGATTTTTTATAAATTAAAAATATATTAGGGTCTAAATTCTGCAATTTTTCAGTATATTTGGCACCTAGAAGGCATAGATGGAAATATTTTAAAATTTCTATAATTTTATTTTAAACTTTATCCAAATACAATCATATTCGTATATTTTATTTGATCCAAACATATTTTTTGATTTTTTATAAATTAAAAATATATTAGGGTCTAAATTCTGCAATTTTTCAGTATATTTGGTATTATTTCTGTAATTAATTTCAATAATTTGTATAAAATCAATATAATGATATTTTAAAAAATAAATGGCCATCACACATGTTATTTTGGATGGAGAATATGATAGAAACAAAAAAATCCCCGAAAAATTAATTATAAGCCCAAGCCCTCTGAAATGGAATATTTGACCATTTTATATAGTATTATTTCAGTAATTAATTTCAATAATTTGTATAAAATCAATATAGTGATATTTTAAAAACGAAATACACTCACCTGTTCAATTTTTTATGGAGAATATGATAGAAATAAAAAAATTCATGAAAAATTAATTTTAAGCCCTATGGCACGGAAATAGAATATTTGACCATTTTATATAGTATTATTTCAGTAATTAATTTCAATAATTTGTATAAAATCAATATAGTGATATTTTAAAAAACGAAATACACTCACCTGTTTAATTTTTTATGGAGAATATGATAGAAACAAAAAAATTCCAGAAAAATTAATTTTAAGCCCTATGGCACGAAAATAGAATATTTGACCATTTTATATAGTATTATTTCAGTAATTAATTTCAATAATTTGTATAAAATCAATATAGTGATATTTTAAAAAACGAAATACACTCACCTGTTCAATTTTTTATGGAGAATATGATAGAAACAAAAAAATTCCAGAAAAATTAATTTTAAGCCCTATGGCACGAAAATAGAATATTTGACCATTTTATATAGTATTATTTCAGTAATTAATTTCAATAATTTGTATAAAATCAATATAGTGATATTTTAAAAAACGAAATACACTCACCTGTTCAATTTTTTGGCTTAAAATTAATTTTTTTGAAATTTTTTATCATTTATTTTTTAAAATACTCCTCGATTTGATTTTTTACGAATTATTGAAAATATAGTGCTATATATGGTATGTCGAATCGTCTTTTTTATAGCTCTAGGGCTTGAAATTAATTTACATGGAATTTTATTATTTTTATCATATTCTCCATCCAAAATAATAGTCCTCAATGATTTTCGTTTTTCAATATACCCCCATTTTTATTTTTTACGAATTATTATGAAAATAGTATAATATAGACTGATCGTAAAGTATTTTTCATAGCCCTAAGGCTTAAAATTAATATTTTTTTGAATTTTTTTATCTTATTCTCCATCGAAAACTATAGGCTTCCTTTTTTTATTTTAATTACATTCTTTAAATTCATAAAATCTATAATATAATATATATAATTGTAATTCTCATTTTCATTTTCATTCAAAACAAATTAAAAAGATGAAACAACCATAAAAAAATAATCAATTCTATCGTAAAAAAAAACAATAAAAATTGTTGGAGGAAAGAACCCAAAGAATAGTCAAAGCTCTCTAATCATAACTGTGGAACATTTATTGAATATTTTTATTTTTTGGCAATGTAAAAATGCAACAAATTTTGAGGTAAAATTTTAAAATTTTTCATTTTATTTATTTTTGTAAGAATTGAACTTCGCATTTTCCCATTGGCCATATTTTTATTGGCTCTTCATTTGCATCTTATTTTGGCAATTATTCACAATTTTCACACCGCATTGCCATTGTTGGCAATTTTCATTTTGGCCTATGCCCTTTTTGTATATCAAAAATTACTTCGCCATTCAATCGACGAATTTGGTAATGCCATTGGCAAAAAGTTTGGCACTATCCAATTTATTCATTTGCCAAAATTTATGGCAATTTTAAAAATGTAATTTTGTCAATTTAGTTTTCAAATTATTTTTTTTATAAAAATCAGTGCATTTCCATCATTGCTAATTTTCGGATTTCTCATTTGGTTATTCTTCGATTCTACTGCAAATCCAATTCGTCGCCGTTCTCTATTCGGTTTTATTATTTTCCTCTGCCTTTGCTATGCAATTTCAACAAATCACTTTCGGGTAATAAAAATTCATATTATAAAATTTTGGAAATAAAAGTTTAATTCACTTTAGTTTTAAATCAACTTAAGCTAAATATGAATTCCAATAAATTTATATATTCGCTTTAGGTCAATTGGCAGCCTGTAATTGGTGGCATTTTCCTCCAAATTGCCGTTGGCTTTTCCATTCTCCGATGGCCCCTAGGCTCCATCATTTTTCAATGGACTTCATCAAAAGTTTTTTTAAATTATTATTAAATCAAATTGCATAATTCTTATTTTTAGGTGGTCAACTTCCTTGAATTTACCTCATCTGGAACAAATTTTGTATATGGATTTTTGGCAAAACCACCGAATATTTGTGGAATGAATGTGGTCTTCTATTTCACTGTAAATTATATTAAAATTTGATAATTTTTGTGAATTTAAAATAATTTCAGGCTTTGCAAATTATCATCTATTTTGGGGCAATTGTGGTCAGTTTTTAATAGACGAATTTAAATAAATTTCTAAAATATAAAAATATTAATTGTGTAGATTTTTTATTCTTATTATTATTATTCTAATTAATATTCTTATTATTCTAATTAATATTCTTATTATTCTAATTAATATTCTTATTATTCTAATTAATATTCTTATTATTCTAATTAATATTCTTATTATTCTAATTAATATTCTTATTATTCTAATTAATATTCTTATTATTCTAATTAATATTCTTATTATTCTAATTAAATATTCTTATTATTCTAATTAAATATTCTTATTATTCTAATTAATATTCTTATTATTCTAATTAATATTCTTATTATTCTAATTAATATTCTTATTATTCTAATTAATATTCTTATTATTCTAATTAATATTCTTATTATTTTAATTAATATTCTTATTATTCTAATTAAATATTCTTATTATTCTAATTAAATATTCTTATTATTCTAATTAATATTCTTATTATTCTAATTAATATTCTTATTATTCTAATTAATATTCTTATTATTCTAATTAATATTCTTATTATTCTAATTAATATTCTTATTATTCTAATTAATATTCTTATTATTCTAATTAATATTCTTATTTAATAGAAATTACTCAGTTTTTTATTCTTCCCTTTGGCATGGGTAATGGGCGCTTCGGATTCCGATGATTTCAGGGTAAATTTTTGGTTTTATTGTCCAAAAAATATTTTTTTAATTTTGAGAATAAATAAAATAGAAAAATAAAAAATTCTATTTTTTAGACATCAATTGACGAAACAATGAAAGTGGCTGAATTGATGGGCGTCAAAACGGTGATGAATGAATTCATTGCTTATCAACAATTAAGCCAAATGATTTCAAATGGCACATTGAATGGAGTACATTTTTTAAGGGATTAATTAAAGAATTTAAAATATAATTAGGCCCGTGCTAGGATGATTGCCACTTATGCCCTTTGCGGATTCTCAAATATTCCAATGATTGGTGAATAGTCTTATTTTTGATTTATTAAATTAATATTTATTCCATTAATTATTGAAGGCAATCAAATTGGAGTGCTCAGTGCAATTTGCCCTCAACAAAAGAAAACATTCGCCAATGTTGCCATTCGCTCATTTTTGTCCGGTGTTTTTTCTTGTTTTTTGACGGCATGCGTTGCCGGTGAGGAATAATTTTAAATAAAAATTATTTAAAAAATCCAGGAATGTTAATCGACACACCAATTATTTGTGTATCCAAATTCGGAAATGACAAAAAATGCATTCAAATGGAAAAATTCATTGCAAATTCGTCAACTTTATAAATTCCAATAATTGTGATTAAAATTTTTGTTGTAATTTTAAAAAATATCAACAATATAGCAATAATAAATTTAAATTAAAATTTTATTTAAAATAATCAATTTGAATAAAATAAAATATTAATTTGTAAAATGAAAATCAGAACAAAATGAGATCCAATAATAAAATACAATAATAATATACATATAAATATAAATTTGTACAGAATACTTTGAAGCAAATTTTGTTAATCCCATTTTTTTCATTTCGGCACTTCCATATCGAAATCATCGTCCAAATAGATCTAAAATTCAGCTATATTTTTTTTCAAAATTCATATTTTAAAATAACCTTCCAATAGACACAATTGAAAAGGGCAAATGCAACTGGGAAAACGATTCGCGCAATAATGTCAATTCGTTCGGCACGGCCTCGTTCACTAAGCAATGAGCACCAACGAACCAACTTTTTAGGAGGGAGAAATGAATATTTTTAATGAAAGTCAATTTTAATTTAGACTTAAATTATAAAATAGTATTTAATTTGCCTTAAAAAATTAAATTGCCGAAAATACACTAAAAATAGTACAAAGAGTATATTAAGCCAAATAATTTAATGGTTTATCCAATATGCATAAATCATATAGGTGATCAAGACGCATTGAATTTTATATAATTTTTTATGGTTTGGTGAAATTAATTAAAGTTAAACGGTTTAGGTGAAACTTCAGAGATATTTTATAATCTTTTCGTTCAATGTCTTTTGACAAATTTATTTCACTTTATTAAATACGGTAAATAATTTTACGGTAATGACCCCAATTTTGTAAAACGTACTTCCACCCTCTTCCTCTGTCCCAAATAAACCAATTCGCCCATGTCCTGTTGCATTGTCCAATCCGGCTCTGTCCGGAATAATTCTTTTTGGCCAATTGTCCCTCCGGCCACATTGCTCATTTCCACCATTTGTTCCTCGGCACCTGGATCATCCTCATATCGTAAATCCAATTGTAATTTTCTTCTTTTCCTCAATAAACTCTATGAAAAAATAATTGGTTATTAATTTATTTTATTGAAAATTTAACTCGTTTTTCTTTCCTAAAACTTGATCGACTCCTTGCCGGAATCTTAATCGGTTCAACTGCTTTTGCAGGACTTTGATCGCCCAACACATTGCTCAATCTTGTTCGATTCATTGTAATTTTGCGCATTTGTTTATGTTCCTTAATTTATTTTATAAATAAATTAATTTAATTTAATCCAAATTAATTACCTCCAAAATGCCCATATAATTCACAATGGCATATTCAATCAATGAGGCAAAAATGAAAACCACACATCCGCCCACCCAAATATCAATTGATTTAGCATAGGAGACAGGTGGCAAATTTGAATTAATCGCATGGGATTGTGTGATCATTGTCAACAATGTGACAATGGCCAAAGGGACACGGGCGGCCGTCGATTTCCAATCAATCCAATAGGAAACCCAAGAAACACCTTCAGAGCAAAATTTTTATGAATTTAATATGAATTCTAATTTATATTATTACCAACAAGCATTGCCGATGGAATATAAAGTTGAAGGAGGAAAAAGCTGAAAACCCTCCGTAGTGTAAGCCGAACTCGAAGACAGGAATAGGTCCCTTTTGAGAAGGGAAAAACGTCAAAATTTAATAGATTTTGTGTTAAATTTACCAGTATTTGTGACCGAATCGCAGGTGGTATTCTCCAATGAGGCAATGTCAAAATTTGGTAATGCCCCATTGGCAGTTCGGGCAATTTCAATGCCAACATTATCCCATTTATAAATTATATCTTTGGTTGTGTAAGCATCTATGAAAAATTAAATTTAATTAAATTTTTAAAGGAACTAACAGCTGGCAAAATCGATCAAGCACAATTGGACATCCATTGGATACCTGGAAAAATTATAAAAAATATTTTTTTTTATTTTAAATAAATTAAATGAAAGGAATAACCTCAATAAATTCATATTGCATGCCAAAGTCAATGTAAGCCGTCGATTATATGAGACTAATCCATCGGCGCGAACCTTCACAAAACGATTCTCTTGATCCAGCATATGGTAATGACCACTTCGTTCATTTTGGAAGAAACTTTATAAAAAATTATTAAAATTGATTAAAAATGAGATATAATTTAATAATATTTTTAATTTGGAAATTAATTTTGAATTTTAATCTAATAACCTAATACCTAATTCTGATTTCCAATTTCTTATTCTGAATTTTTAATGGAATAATTCTAAAACTTTTACCAAATTAATGCCAATTCATTCATTAACCTGTCCGGTATCCAAATTGGCTGATCCCTGGCCATATAAATATATTCTAAATCGGCTGCCTCACTCATTTTGAATGCCAGCCTATCATCAATCCATTGTTGCTGGAAGCGAAATTGGACCACATATTCCTTTGAATTAATTTGACATTTAATTTGAAGGCAATTTCCCAAAATGTTTTACCATATTCCTTTCGCTGACCGCACTGATTGAATTGACGAATAATGAAGTGGTTACCACCACTGGGCCATGTTTCTCCAAATCGTGTTGTTGGCCAAGTGGCCTCACTGCGGGGTCATACCGCTCCAAAAGTTCACAAATGGTGGCTTGTTCACGCCATGCCTTATAGTTGGTTGTGCGACGATTGAATGCCGTCCTTTTGCTGAAAATTTATTTCATCAAATTTGGCAATAAAATTAATTTTAAATAGGCCATTTTGTATAATTATTCGAGTAATAATTACATTTGTATTTTAGAATTAATTTTTATTTTTTTTCAAAATTAATAATTAACGTAAGAACATTTTTGTTAAATATACGTATATTATTCCATTTTAACTCAATTTTTTCTGACCAAGGCAATTTGCGCTTTCTCGGCCCAACCGCCCAAATCACTGGAGGCAAAATGATGAAAAGAAGCAATAAAATATTATGGAACAAAAGAAGGCGCATTCTATTGAAGAAAAATAGAAAAATTGGAAATTGACAAAAATTGTAACAATTTATTAGGAAAAGAATATCATTTTGGCCAAATATTTCTGATTTTGTGCCAAAAATGGAATGGCAAATGAAAGGGAATGAGAGAGGTAAAAACGAAGGCGGCTGCGACGACAATCCATACATTTTCATCCCATTTTCACATATTGGCCAAGACAGAAGGGGGCCCACAGGGCCAAGGGAATGTGTGTTGAAGGGAAGGGTCTCCCTTGCTTCGTCCATTTCCCCGCCATTTCCTGTGGCTGCTTTTCCCCCGTGTATGACGACTCTAACAAGCAAAAAAGCCCCGGCTTCTTCCCTTCATCCTTTCGCCTTCATCTTCCTTTCGGCCTTTTTGCCCCAGAGGCGCTTTTCCATCCAAAGGACTCACCGGGGCGACCAAGGCCTCATTTCCCTCTAGGCACACGGCTGTTTTGCCATTCAATATGCTTATAAACAAAAGAAGGCCAAACTGAGTGGAAGAGACGCTTGGGCCCTAAAAATGTGTTGTCTCATTCAAAATGAAGTGGGAGGAAAGGAACATTGAAATTCGATGAATTGGCCAAATTGGGGGGAAATGAAAAAGGAAGAAAGAAAAGTGGATTTGCCTCGAGGCGAAAAATGACATTCTCCATGGGCAATTAATTAAGGATTTTGGATTTCTCTCAAATAATTTCAAATTTTTACATAATAAATTTTATTTCGATTACTTTCCAATTTTTCGAATAAAAAGTCCGTGTTTTGCCTTGGAATTTATCTTAAGGCACATTTTAAAATTATATTTAAAAAGAATAATTTAAATGAAATTCAAAAAAATGTGTCAAAAAAATTGGCGATCCCCTTTCTCCAACCGACTCCAACCGAATGCACCGCCACAGTTTGGATTGCCCTGTTCAGGCGAGCATAGGAAGAGCAAGTCTTGCTCAAACACTCGTATGCCCCCAGCAATGTGGTAGTTCATTTTGGCTCCAGTCCAGATGCCCCGAACACTGGGCTCATCCTTTCGGCCATTTTGGTCCCGCCCTTTCCTTCAGAATGGGTCGGTTCAAATTGTGGCGTGATGGGCAATTTTTCTTTGCTCCCAATCAGCCATTCATTTTTGCTTTCACTGCACCGCCCCTGCAGGGTTGTTCACAGTTAGGCAGAATTTCCTCTCCCAACGCCTCTGGTCAAGCGAGGGTTTGGATTCAGATTAGAGTGGAGTGGAGTGTCTCTCCGTTGCTCCTTTCTCTGTGCTCACACTGCTGTCCAGTGGGCGGCAAACGGCGCCAGTGATGGGGATCGCTCCGAGCGACGAGCATTTATTTCTCGTATATATAGGAAGAGGGAATTCATCGAGACAATTTTGTATGGGAAGCAGTGGAGTCGAGCAAATAATGAGGGTGGTTTGGGAATGTTATTCTCGGGCGCTCTAGCTCTTTTTCAACTCTCCATTGAATGCATTAATGCTTCTTTGCTATATCAATCTTTTGGTGCTTTCCACCAACAAATTGAATGGAAATTGTGAAGAGAATTAGAAGTGAAGGAAATTAGCCCCAATTTTATTATTAGCGGCTGAAGAAAGGCAATGACAAAAGTGTCAAAAATGGACAAAAGTATAAGGAAAGAAGTCGAATTAGGAGGCTTCAATAAAGATGTGGTCTTTTTTGTCCATAATTCAACAAGGCAAAATGCCATTCAAAAGCCTTAGAATTCCTCTAAAAAGTGGCCTTTAAAATTCTGGAAAATTTGAAACACTGTTAAATTAGTGACTTTCATAAAAAATCGATTTATTACATTCAAAATCATGTTAAAGTTCGAATTCCAAAATTTAATGGCTGTAAAGGAGGACTTTCCAATGGTAATATTCTACAGTATAGCCTTCTCAAATTGACTATTGCCTCGAGGAACTATGTAAAAAAAGGATATATGTATTGAAATGGCGTTTTGATTTTTGAAACGCACTCTATTCGGAAAAGTAGCCTATCAATTAAGGCACCTATGTCCTATGGTTCGATATCCACCTTGATCTTTTAATCATATCCCTATTAGCCATTTTTAGCCTTTTATAAGCTTAATGGCTCAAATGATGATATTATAAATTAGATTGGGCCGCAAGGGAAATTATCAATTGAATGTAATATAATCTCCACGATAAACAAAAGCCTCCTATGGAAAATATGGAAGTTGGAAGGCGAAGGAGAAGGTGGATTGATGAGATGGGAAAGTATCGAAGAATTGGACTTTCACATATTAATAAATAATTATCTTTTTCCCATAATAATTCTGATAAATTATTTTATTAATCATCAATCATTGTGATTTTCATTCTACTGTTTTTTATCATTAGAACATTTTCAACAAAAGAGGTCGTCCGGAATTATTTTCCTTTTTTACACCTAAAATCGTTATCAAATTTTTCGATTAAAAATGCAATTTCGTCAAACTATTTGTTTGTTTCTGCTTTTTTGGGCCTTAATTTGGGTGGCAATTCGGGCAAAAGCCGATCAGCAACCAACATTTGCGGTTCGCCTAACCAATCCCGGTGTGAAATTCTTCAGTTCTATTGGCCATAAATTGGTCAATAAAGAATTGCCAAAGACCAAATTTCCGCCAATTTCATTGCCAATTAATAGTGGACCAGGATCGGGTATGTTTTTAGGAATGAATTGAAAAATTCTAATTTTTTCAAAAGATTTTATAATATTCTCTTTTTAAAAGGCCAAGTTGACGTTTCCGATCTTCAAATTCTGGAACGTTCTTTCCAATCGCCCAAATTTCAATTCCAATTAGTGCCACCCAATTCTGTCCAATTTGTTTCAACCGGCGGTTCCATTCCTGTTTCTGGTCAATGGAGTGCATATTATTGGCTGGCTGGCATAAAAGTACACTTTTTTATGAAATTGGCTAAAAAATTACAAATGAACTAAACAATTTTCAATTTTCCTCAATATTTCAGTTCTCAACGAGTGGTTGGGTTCAATTGCAAGCAGATGGCATTCAATCGACACTTTCAATTGGCATTTCCCATTGGAAAGGGAAACCTCAATTGAATTTGATTTCTTGCCAAGCCGATAGTTCGCATTCTTAATTAATAATTCTAAATTCCCTCCAGTCAGCCAAATTGATGTTCAAATTGGCGGAGGCGTTATCCCTTGGCTCGTTAATTTATTCCGTTCTTCATTGAGTGCCGCTTTAAAGCAGGCAGTTCATGATCAAGTAATTATTTTGGTAAAAAGGATAATTCCAATATGGCTTTATTAATTCGTTGAAAATTCACATTTTAATAATTTACCTATCCTTATTAGAATTTAGTTTTCAAACCTAATTTTAGCCTTAATTGGTGAAATAAAAATGAGAATTTCTTAAATATTATTTAATTTTAATTCCAATTTGACTTTCAAAATTGTATTGACAAAAGGCTGATATAAGAATAATTAAACTTTTAACTTAAAATTAAGTGTATTATGGTGGTTTTTATTTGCTTAATAAGATATGAATTAATACCTTCTAATTTTATAGTTTTGCTTTACTGCCAAAACCTCATTGTTGGCCCAATTGAATTTGTTGCTTCTTTCATTGCCAACAACTTTGACACTTGGCGATTCCCTTTTCCTACAATATTCATTCGATAATGACACTGAAGTTACAAAGTTTGGCAAAAAACAATAACAATTATATAAAATCAATTTTCCCCCAGTTCCTATATTCAATCAATGGCTTTTGCCAATTTACTCGTTCAGAATAATTCCGAAAAATGTCCATTTGGTCCGGAATCACCGATGCCACTTTTGCCTTCCAGTCAACAGTGGATGGTTTCGGTGAGTTTGGAGAGGAATATTAAAAATTGTGTAAAAATTAAAAGTTTCTGTCTATTTTCACCGGTTATTGGAGAAAACAAATCAAATTCCCTTGTCTTTATCTATGACATGCCTTTGGGCATAATTTTAAAACAACTTAAATTGAATGGAATTTTATTAATATTTATTTCACACAAAAGGTTTGGCTGCATGGAAGTGTGATGAATTGCATGCTTTGGTCCATTCATCGGGCCAATCTCCTTCAAATGACAATTTCACCGGATTTTGATGGCGGAAAATTTGCTAAATTTCTTCAAACCAGGTAAACTTGTATCACTTTTCTTTATTAAAATTTTTATCAAAAAAGTTGCCACATTTACCAAATTTGCATTGGCCGATTCTTCCCCCAATTGTCGCATCAATTCCCTGGCCAACACGTGGATTTTCATTTCCTTTCCGCCTCTCCACCAAATGTCAAATTTATTGAAAGGCAAAATGCCACTTGAATTTGACCGCACAATTTTACGTTGATTTACATATTTCCCCATGGAAAACACATACACAGGTCGAAAAAAATTTTTGAAATGAAAAATAATTTTGCAGGCATTAGCCCGTTTGGGAATGAATGCAACTGCCGATTTTGAGCCATTTTTGGATGGAGGCAAATTAAAGGGCAAACTTGGTTCACTCGAAGTAGTCATGGGAAAATTTTTTAAAAATAATTCTTTTCACAATTTTTAGGTCAAATTCGTGGAATTGTCCAGTTCAATTGGGAATTTCTCAAATAAGTAAGAAATAATCCATCCATTTAATTTCAATAAAAAATGATCCAAATTGGCAGATTCCTCAACACTTTTGCACTTTTGGCCAAGCCAATTGTGGAGGCTGCCATTCAGTCAAGTTTACGTGCTGGTTTTCCACTTCCCACGATTGAGGGCATTGAATTGGCCAATGGCAGCCAATTAATTGGCCTAGTTGACAGTCAACAATTGCGGCTGGATTCCAATTTGGCATATGCAAATTTAACAAAAATTGGATGGCGGAATGGAAAGAAATGGCATCGAAAACATTTCAATTAATTTTGTAACAGAAATGAATTAAAAATGTATTTTTTCAAAGAATAAATTTATTAAAAATAACAAATTAAATTTCACTCTCCAAGTTCGCCTTTCCTTCCCTTTCAAATTTTATCATTTTTCATTGTCGGCAATTTGTTTGTGCCTTTGAACTTTGAATTTTGACTCAATCAAAAATGGCTATTGCCGATATAATTTATCATCCAATTTAAAATTTGAAATCAAAAATGGACTTTCCCAGATTATCCTCTACCAAATTTCATTCTAAAATTTTGCCGATTTCAACCGAAAGCGAATTTCACATGTCAATTAAATTTTATTAATCCAAATTTGATCATCCCCAATTGAATTGAAATGTGCCCTATAAAAGGATGGCTTTTTAATATTCTTCATTCCTTTCCTCAAATAAAAGTTCCATAAATTCTTTGATATTCAATTCAAATTAATTCATCAAATATTGCACTCAAAATGTTCAATTCATTTTTGACTCTTTCCTTCTTGGCCATTTTCCTGCTTTTGTCATCTTCCAAAGGGGAAGAGGTCAATGTCGATGGAACGTTGGTGGACAATGAGAATTCCACATTGGCAACAACAAATGTCGTTGAATCAGTCGAAAATACCTCTACAGTTGTTACCGTTACCAATGAGGTGAATTTTGGGAAAAATTTTGTAAAAAATATAAGATTTATACAAAAATAAAATTTTAAAATAAAATGGAGGAACAAATTTACATATTTTGACTAAATTCTTTCCCAAAAATTGTAATAATTATATAATTTTTTAATGAATATCTGATGAATTTTTAGAGCCATTTTATATAAATATCATAATTTAATTTTACTCCCAAAATTCCATATTATTTTTATAATAAATTGAAATTTTTATATTCATGTCAATGCCACCACATTGTCGTCTCGACAGGCCAAACGCGCCGAATTGGTGGCAAAGGCGGCAAAACGCAGGGAAGAGAACAAACAAAAGGCGGAAAAATTGCGCGAAGAACATAAGGCATGGATGAAAATGACACCGGAGGAACGTCTGGAAAAGCGCAAAGAACAGGTTAAATTTACTTTAATTAATGTACAATTCAATATAATTTAAATATTTTCCCATAGGCTAAAGCACATCGGGAAACATTGAAGGCCAAAGTTGATGCAGCAAAGAAGAAAAGATCGCTGAAAAAGACCACCGCCGCTAATGATTTGTCTCCAACTTTGGGCACCACCGCCGAGGACACCAACAAAAAGGCCAAATTAACGGTGAGAAAATTGAAATTGAATTCCAATTTGTATTTTAATTTTTTTCAATTTTGCAGGCTCAAGAACGTCGAAATTTGCGAAAGCAAAAAGCCGATGAACGCCGCCAAGCATTGAAGGACAAAGCTGCCGAGGCAAAAGCAAAGCGGGAATTGGCCAAAGTGGAAAAGAAGGAATTGGCACAAGAAGAATGAATGAGAAAGAAAAAATGAGAATAAATATAAAATAAAGGAGAATATTTTTTGGGTTATTTAATTTTTGTTAAAATGCTCCTTTTTTGTTAATTTAATCTTTTATAAAATTTAAAAATAAATTTGCTTGGATAATTTGGAATAATTGAAATTTGTGTGTCATTGGAAATTTGTGTTTTAAGCAGTAAAAAAATATATTAAATTAATTTCCCCCTTCACCTTTCAAGTTCCAATTTGCATTCTATTTTATAGCGGAAATGAATGATAATTATTTATTAAATAAAATACTCTTTAAATAGTAAAATTATTTATATATAATTAATATAATTAAATATACATATTGCTGATAATGTTAATGTTAATAAAAATATATTATTTAATGGCTAATATTATAATAAAAATAATAAAGGTTTTGCTGGAAAAAAATTGAATTAAAATTAAATAAAATGTGCTAAAAATTTTATAAATATTCATTGGAAAATGTATAATTTCAATAATGTGCGATTGTAGATATTTTATCTGCATATTTCTGCCTAGCTTCTTCCTGTTGTTGTCTTTGTATATCCGAGGAAATATTTGAAACTCGCCGAAACACTTTGCTTTGCATTAAATTTCCTCCAGTTGAGGCCGACGGCAAACTTGGTCCAACACGTATCAACGTTTTCCGATATGGGGTGACAGTGAAAATGGTGACCAATGGATTCAAAACTGGAATCCAATTTACCAATGGGCCAAGGAGCATGCATAGGCAGACGAACCAATCACCTTTGGATTCGGCTATTGAAGCGTAGGCGGCCATCATGAACACAAAAATGTTCAAAATTGGAATGGAAGCCTAAAATAATTTTATGTTTTTTTGATGGAGAGTATATTTTGAGTAATTTATAATTCAATTTTATATTTGGAAATTTAAATTTAAGGAATATATTCCCGGGCATTATAAATTACATTAAATTAAATTATTTTTTGCAAAGTTGACATCGAGGTCGAACCAAATTAAATAAACTATTAGCCTCTTTAAATTTTATTTTTGTAAATTAAATTACTAAATTGAAATTTAATAAAATGAACAACCAAATTTAATTAAAAAATCGTATGAAAAATTTAAAAAAACTTTTAATGTTAGATTCGTTTTTATGGATATAATTTTGCAAAAAGTACAAAATTAAGCTCTAATTTTAGTTTTTGATGAATTAATTAAGTCTTGCCTGAATGATCATATTCCGCATCATTTGTCGATTCACTTCCACCACGCGCATCGATGAGCCGGCCATTTTTAGATTTTTCCGAACAAAATGAAGCATCCTTGTGCCACAAAACCAAATAATTGTATAGCATAGAGTGCTAAAAATGACAAAACAACAAATCCAAATAATCCAACGCAAATCATTCTAATAAAAATGAATTTTAATGAATGAAAATATAAATTTTAGCACTTTATCCCCACGAAGTGCCGGTCGCATTTCCCATAGGATTTGTTGCTGATTTAAGGAAACACCCAAAATTCGAAGCAATTGTTCATCATCAACTTGTGCCCCATTCGGTGGATGACCAATCCAAAAGAAAAAACCCAATAAAATTCCTTCAATTGCGGCTGCCGCTGCCAACATCCCAAAATAATGACGCATTTTAATTTCCACATTTCTGTAAAATATAATTTTTATTTTTGTATTTTTTTTGCCAAAATACCTGCACAATGTCAAATAACGATAAATGAATTGGACAACAATGCCAACACTCACAAAATATGAATTAAAAAACCAACAATTGTAAATGATAATATTCCATGGATGGGGCATTGATGTGCTCAAACCATTCTCAAGGACCATCGAAATTCCTTTGCTGACCACCAAAATCTGAATATTCATAATTGATAAATGGAGAATAAATGGTGCTAGGTCGATTCCACAATGGTACAAATATGGGCGATTCCACAATGGTACAAATATAAAGTTTTTGACTTATAGTAAATCAGGAATAGGTTTTAGACCCAATAAACCTTATATCATTCTGTAGATCTCATCGAGACGCATCGAATGATATATAATATGTCAGGTTTTGATCCAAAATTAAAGAGTTTTAAACCAAAAACATAAAAATATGGTTTAAACGGTTTAAAACCTCTGGTTTTTTCATCAAACCACGACAAATTATATACCATTCGATGCGTCTCGATGAGATCTACAAAATGATATAAGGTTTATTGGGTCTAAAACCTATTGCTGATTTACTAGAAGTCAAAAACTTTATATTTGTACCATTGTGGAATCGCCCATATTTGTACCACCCTTTGTCTATTGTGGAATTGACCCCGGACGAGAATAAATATTGAACGGTAATCCAAAAAAATTGCCATTATTTTTTAATCCAAAAATAGTTAAATTTACTAATATTAAAGGAAAGTTAATTTCCAAAATATAAACAATTTATTATTTTTTTTTAAATCTTAAATTTTAAAATTCAAATATAAATTTTATATTTATTACCGGCTGAACCAAATCTGAGGTGACCAACACGGCCAAATCGCAAAAACAAGTTTGAAGGACAATTTTGGAGTAGACCTTCATTTCCTTTGGTGTTTTCTTCAACACCAACCAAATTAGAATTAAATTGAGGAAAGTGCCAAGAATGAGGCATGTTTTTGAATTCACAGCGTAAATTTGACGAATTGGAAAGAATGTTGGTTGCTGAATTGCCGTTTGCATATTTTCTATAAAGGAAATTTAATAATTACAAATTTGAAAGTAGAAATTTAATCATTTTTAATATGTTCAATTTTGAAAATTTAAATAGAATAACAAAATTATTTTACAAAAACTCCGGGTTTAAGTAAAGCTATAAAATTATGGCTATTAAAGTCAATAATTTTAAAATGATCATTTTTAATTTATTTTATTATATTTACCTTCCATATTCGTTGAAGTTGTTTTAGTTGAAATGTGGTAAAAATAATAATATTATAATAATAAAAATAGCTAAAAATAAAATTATGATTTTATTTATTTCCGAGGGAATTTTTGAAAATTTAAATAGAATAACAAAATTATTTTACAAAAACTCCGGGTTTAAGTAAAGCTATAAAATTATGGCTATTAAAGTCAATAATTTTAAAATGATCATTTTTAATTTATTTTATTATATTTACCTTCCATATTCGTTGAAGTTGTTTTAGTTGAAATGTGGTAAAAATAATAATATTATAATAATAAAAATAGCTAAAAATAAAATTATGATTTTATTTATTTCCGAGAGAATGTCGAATGTGCTTCAAAAATGCACTAAAATGGGGTGTGGTCTCAAAATCACAAATCATAAAACGAAAATTAACTTAATTTGCCAATTTTTAAGGTGTCAAACTCCATAAAAAATTAACAAGAAATTATAATTGAGTTGGGAAATTATTTTAAAGGAAAGTGGCATTTTCCTTGAAGGAGTTCATATAAATTTGAATTTTAACGCTTTTAATAATATTATTTTCAGTTCTTTCAAAGAAATTATGTAAGGGAATGCTAGAGGGTAAATCAATTTTGCGGTTAAAATTTCAAATTGAATTAATTTTAGAAAATTTAGCAAAATAAAAGTTTTGACTATTTTGTGTATTTCATTTTTTATAATTAGGTATAATTTATTAATAAGTGGGGAAATTTGATATTTGATTTTTCAATTTTTGATACTTTTGTTCCATAAATTGGAAAGCTTTTAAAAACTAAAAAATCACAAGGGAATAATTATGATCATTTTATGGTGTACCAAATGGTCAAAAATAATTGCATATTTATATGTAGCCTAATAAAAGTGTCATTAAAATTTTAATAATTTTCCAAATTTAGAACGGAAATGACAAAAATGGGTACAAAATTGTTAATACTTTTGGACATTTTTATTATTTAAATCATAAAAAATTACGAAAATAAATTTATGATGCATTTTTGTATTCTTTTGTTTGCCCCAAAAATGGCGGATATTCGTGTTAAAATTGAACAAAAATAAGAATTTAGGGAGAATAGAAGGAGTGTGCCAAAAAATTGGCAAATTATGCTAAAATTCGTTTTTTTTCGCCTCACTCAAATAATTTCATTTTGTTTCAAATTGAATATCTTCTGGGATGAGCCAAAGAATGGTTTTGCTCCCTGCTCTCTTTTAGCTAATGCCGAAAAAAGAACAAAGATTGAATTGAGAAAAATTTTGATAAAATTCATGAAAAAAAATATTTTAAATAATTGGAAATTTAATGCTTTTTTAAAAATGTGAATTTTATTTTTATATTTTTGGCATCAAAATACAAAAGCGGAAACATTTTTCCTAAGGGATTAATTGCCGGCAACAAATGTCACAAAATTACTACCTAAAATTAATAGGCAAAAATAAAAAATAATCCTAATATTGGCTAATTCAAAAATAATGTTATGGAAATAATTATACCATTCAATTTTTGGTCTTACTAAAGTTGCCTTTTTTATGGCCATTTAAGGGATTATTCCCACATTTTTTTCGACACATTGAAATTCAAATTGTCTACAACGAGAAAATAATTTTTTTGAAACAGACGACAAAAATAGAAAAAAAGCAAAATTGCTGAGAATTCGAGACAAAATGGGCACATTGTGATCAAAATTAAACCATAAATCCAAAGACAAAAGATTGGCCAATTGGATTTATCATTTGAATACAAATAAAAATAAATTTTTGTAAAATTTGTGCCGGAAAATTAAATATGGAGTGAAATTCAAATTGTGGCATTGACTTGTGAAAATTATTGACACGCGAGAATATAATTTTTATGAATTGAATTTTTGGGTTTTCGAATTGTTTCAAAAAAAATATTCTTGATGTTATGATATAATCATTTAAAGAGAAATTTGAATTTTAAATTGGAAAATATTTATAATGTAATGACGAAAAGAATATAAAAGTTTATATAATTTAAAATATTTTATTATAGACCAATAAACCATATAGGTAATCGATAGACATCTTCGAGAAGCATTGTTTAATAATCATTTGGCTTAGGTTTAACTAAATTTTAAGTTTTGAATAAAAAAAAAGATAAACGGTTCAAACGGTTTAATACCCTTATTTTTGTTCAATGTCGTATTTTGTTCCTGATACTAAGATTCGGAATAGAACAGAATGGAATAGAAAGAAACGGAACAAAATTTGGCAGAATAGCAAAACATTGTTCAATTGATCAATAAAAATATAATGCCAATATTATTATCGGTTGGCAAAATCAATAAATGCCTCCATTTTCATTTGCCCATTTTATATTCGCCCAAATTCATCTATTCCTCAACCAAATTCTTATCCAAATTCCATATTAACATTTTTTTCATTAAAATGTTTTCCTTCAATTTTAATCGAATTTTCCTATTTATTTTATTCCTTTTTGCACTAAAAAATTTTTGCCTTTCTTCAATCTTCAAAATTAACACAAAATTTGGCCAATTCGAAAATGGTTTAATGGAATAATTAAAATTGGGATATTAAATTCATTTTTAAGGAATCGAAAAATTTGGTTGGACTAAACATTTTGAAATTTCAAATAATTTGTTCCGTGAGAAAAAAACAATATGGCTTAATGTGGATGGACGAATTAAATGAGAAATTAAATAAGGAAAATAATTAAATTTATATCAAACTGAATGGAAAGCATTTTGGACCAAATTTTTTGAAAGATAAGGAGAAAATGGCCAGAGGCTATGTGGATTGTGGAATGGAAGAATTAAATTTAGGAAAAATAAAAATTAAGACAAAATTTAGAGAGGAAAATGGCCAACGGCTATATGGAATGAAACAATAAAAAATATGCGGAATTACATAAAAAAATGTAGCCTTCCATTGCTTTAAATTTGCGTTTTGTCTCTCAAAAAGTGAACAAAAATGAGATCAAAGAAATATAAAATAAAAAGCAGAGGAATGTGGAGATTTTTTTTTGCCAAAATTCCTCAATGTTAGCTAACAATGGATTCCTCCTCCTGTTGCTTCTGATAATGTGCTTGATGTAAATGCAAGTCTGGACGACGTTTTCGTTTAAAAAATCCACAACATCGGCAAATTAGTATGACCAATCCAAGAAGAAGGAGGCCAATGGCAGCGGCCAATGCCAAAAGCCACCTGTGATAATTTTTTTTGTAGAATTATTTTATAATTTGAAGTCAATTGGATCATCCGAAAAAGAATTTATTTCCTAATGGTCATGTCTTGGAAATTTTGGCCATGAAACCTATTTTTCGGCATTTTTGGTTAAAATTATATTCTATATGTTATTTTGTAGAGAATTTTATGGAATGGGCCAAAATTTTTTAATTTTTTAATAAATTTTTTTCAAAAATATTAGGCCATTTAATGGGCCATAACTCCCGTTGATGCCATAACTCCCGTTGATGTAATTATATTGGAAACATTTATCGATATTATAGCTGCCTATAAAATTCTCTACAAAATGACATATAGAAACATAATTTTATGTTAACCTTATAAAGAGAATATGTAGATATTATGACCAAAAATGCCGAAAAAATAGATTTTATGGCCATAATTTCCAAGGCATGGCCATTTAGCAAATAAAAAATAATAGTTTAGGTGTAGGCATCTTATGGCCCAATAATAGGGAAATTTTCATGAAAATCGGCCACCTAAGTTAGGGATATCCCTTAAGATTTTTTTATTTTAAGAAACGCAATTTTACATTTTTTAGGAAATGCGAAGGCACCGTTTTACCCTATTCCTGAATGACCTCTAAGCCCTAATGATCCCATAGGTAAGGGGACCTTCCACTTTCCCCCGTCGATATAAAACGGATACAAATATAAACTCAATTAAGTACCCAAAAATATTATTTTACTCACCACTCCAGCCGATCCTCTTGCTGTGGCCTATCCGGATAGGCATGTGTGGTGATACGGGCAAAATTGTTGGCCACATCCTCGAGGATGCCCTGCTCCGGATCCAACTCAATGAAGCCTTCGGAACTCAGTGAAATGTAATCAAATTGGCGATGGTCCTCGGCAGAGAATGTCCAATTCCAGAGGCGAGCCCGAATTTCAATTTGTGCTGAATCATTGGCACCAATGTAGTCAAAATGGCAAACCAGTTGGACGCAATGGGCAGTGCCATCCTTGCAATTCTATGAAAGAGTGGGGGAATTATTGATTAATTTATTGATTGATGTTGGAAATTATCGATTGATTTATTGATTAGGGGGTATTTATTGATTTTTTAAAATTATTGATTGATTTAATGAAATTATCGATTGAATTTTATTGATTTCTTAATTGGATTAACCTTTCACTACTCTTGGCCATTCTTTTGGCCATTGTTCAACAAGGCATAGGCCAATTGAGGAAGGCGATATGCCATTTGAAAGCCCTAAATGTCCTCTAAAAAGTGGACAATTCTAATTTATTTTTGAAATGTTAAAATAATTTGTAAAATAAGCGGCTTTTCCTCCAACAAACAAATTCGGGTTTATTCCACTCAAAGACATGTAACTTTTCAAAAGTTAGGATTTTATAAAATTTAAATTGGCCACTTTATAGAGGAAACTTTGGGCTTCCAATGGTATATCGCCTTCCAAAATTGGCAAAAGCCACGTTGAGATATGGGTCAAAATCTAACTCAAAATATTGAAAAACTTACAATGTCCACAACGCGGACCCATTCGCCGGTAATTTCTTGTATTGATTTTGGCCAAAGTTTCGATGTCATTCCCTCTTCCCCTTCTCCTTGTAAAATTGAACTTGATCGAATTTGTGGCAAATTCTGTGGCTGCTCATTTTCCATCCATTCTTTTTCATGGTGATGATGGCTAACAGCCTCCCTTGGCTTTCTAAAGAAATAAAAAAATAAGAAAAATGGGAAAATTTCTAAAAATTCTATATAAAATTTTTTTTAATTCTAAATAAAATTTCTAAAATTTTTTTCTTAAAAATTTTTTAAAAATTCGAAAATAAAATTTCTAAATAAATTTTTTTTTAAATTTCAAAAAAATATTTTCTTAAAATTTCTAAAAAAAAATTTTTGCTTAAAATTTCTAAACAAAATTTTTTCTTAAAAATTTCAAATAAAATTTTCTTAAAAATTTTTGCTTAAAATTTCTAAACAAAAGTTTTTCTAAAAATTTTTTTTAAAAATTTCTAAAAATTTTCTTAAAAAATTTTAAATTTTTTTCTTTTTTTTTCATTACATTTTTAAGAAGTTTTCGGACCTATTTAAAGACGATGCCGATGATGATGAGGAAATTTTCATTTGATAATCCAATTTCTGTGTTTCATCATTGTAAATGCCTAATGGATTGATTGCCGCCCTTGGTTGGGGGCATCGACGATGATGGCCATTGTGCCTGACCAATGGCTCCTCCAATGTGTACAAAAGCCAATCCGAATTGGGCGAAGAAGAATCGAGACGAAGTGGCCAATCAATCTGAAAAAATTTACAAAAATTATATTATTAAACTTGGAAAAGGTAATATGGGATTTAATAAATACTTGGCCATTATTTTGGCCATATCTCAACGAGGCTAATGCCAATTCATGAAGGCGATATACTATTTGAAAGCCCAAATTGTCCTCTACAAAATGGCCTATTTAAATTTTAAAAATTCAGCTTTTAACAAAAGTTACATGACCTTTGATTGGAATAAACCCGAATATTTGTTTGTTGGAGCAAAAACCGCTTATTTATTTTACAAATTATTTTAATATTCCAAAAAACAAATAAGAAAAGCCACTTTTTAGTGGACATTTAGGGCTTTCAAATGGCATATCGCCTTCCTGAATTGGTTGCTTCCTTCACGAGATATGGTCAAAAGAATGGCCAAGGCCCAAAAAAATCGATAATTGATTTTCATATTTTGGCCAAAAAAATCGATAATTGATTTTCATATTTTTGCCAAAAAAATCGATAATTGATTTTCATATTTTGGCCAAAAAAATCGATAATTGATTTTCATATTTTTGCCAAAAAAATCGATAATTGATTTTCATATTTTGGCCAAAAAAATCGATAATTGATTTTCATATTTTGGCCAAAAAAATCGATAATTGATTTTCATATTTTGGCCAAAAAAATCGATAATTGATTTTCATATTTTGGCCAAAAAAATCGATAATTGATTTTCATATTTTGGCTAAAAAATCGATTATTGATTTTCATATTTTGGCCAAAAAATCGATAAGGATAATTGATTTTCATATTTTGGCCAAAAAATCGACAATTGATTTTCATATTTTGGCTAAAAAAATCGATAATTGATTTTCATATTTTGGCAAAAAAATCGATAATTGATTTTCATATTTTGGCTAAAAAATCGATTATTGATTTTCAAATTTTGGCCACCCACCTTTACGGTCACATTCCGGGCATAAAATGGCCCACGATTGGTAAGCAAAAAGGCATGAACTAATTGTGGCCCAATGTCCTCTTCATCACTGGCCCGCGCATTTCCCCGGCTGAAATGCACAATTTGAGGAAGGGCAACGCCGGCCAATTGCAAATCGGCCTCCTTTATTAATTGCACTTCGGCTTCCCATTCATTATCGTTGGGGTGGGACTCTAAACTGGATGAATTGGCCACGGCGCTAAAATGCAGGGAGGCACTGATCCGCTCGGAACTGCCGCGGACCAATTTGAAGAGGAGGTCAAAGGTGAGCTAAGAAAGAAAATTTAAAGGAAATTATTAGGTCGAAATTTCAAAGAAATATTTGATTTATAGAAAATCAGCGAAAATGTTGGGAAAAATTTTGAAAATGCCGAATTATAACGGTTTAGTGATTTACCCTAGACCCCCAAACCTTATATTCAATCGATAGATTTGTCAAAACGCATTAATTGATTAGGTTTTTGTTCTTTGTGTTTTATCAAATTACTTAGTTTTGAACCAAAAAAAAAATAAGATTAAACCATTTTAAACCATAAATCAAAATCTGTTTAAAAAATTTAAACCGAAAACCAAAACCGGTTTAAATCAAAACTAAAACAGGTTTAAATCGTCTTAAACCGAAAAACAAAAATGTGGTTTAAACCGTTTTAAACACTATAATGTTGACCAAACCATAATCAAATTATATACCATTCAATGCGTCTTGACCAGATCTATCCAATATTTGGTTTGTGAATGTGTGGAATTAAACCTTTAAACCATTAAACCATTCAAATTATTTTGTCAATAATTATTCTTTTTCAGCAATTTCAATGTTTTTGCCCAATTAAATCCAATCAAAAAAAATTTATATGCTTACTTTTTGTCCAGCTTCTAGCGGATTTCCCAACGCCAAAACGGCCATTCCCTTTTCGCGCCTTTCAATGTCAATTGCCGTCGATCCACTGCCTCCTCCGCCACCCTTCTTTCGCTTCACCAAACTTGGCTCATCCAATTCGGTGTCGTCATATTGCAAATAGAGTTTGGCCAAATATGCTCTCTCGCCACGGTTTTCGACCATCATTCGCAACACCAATGCATCCTTTTCAGTCACTTTTGCCTAATTAGGGATGAGAAAAATGAATAAAATGTGCAAATACAATGAATTAAATAACTATGGCAAATTCTTTTGGCCATATCTCTGCGAGGAAGTAACCAATTCAGGAAGGCGATATGCCATTTGAAAGCCCTAAATGTCCTCTAAAAAGTGGCCAATTCTAATTTGTTTTTTGTAATGTTAAAATAATTTGTAAAATAAACGGATTTTCCTCAAACAAACAAATATTCGGGTTTATTCCACTCAAAGACATGTAACTTTTAAGGCCCAAATTTTATAAAATTTAAATTAGGCCATTTTGTAGAGGACCCTTTGGATTTTCTAAAGGTTGATCGCATTCCAAAATTAGCTGTTGACTTGTTGAGATAAGAGTCAAAAACCGAAGAAGATATTGAATGATCTAGTCCAAGGGCGGCGTTTTTTAGAATTTTTCTAATAAAAAGGATTGAGTGTTGAATTTTATAAAATTTAAATTAGTCGTTGTCTAAGATACTTTGGGCTTTCCAAAAGTATATCCCCTTCCCAAGATGACAATTACCTCACTGAGATATGGGCCAAAATAATGGCCAGATACTGAATCAAGCCCAATGGCATTATTCAAAGTTTTCTCCAATAATTTTTTTTGAATCTTTAATTTTCTAAAATTTAAAAAAGCCAAAATGTATAGAACACTTTAGGCTTTCAAATGGTATATTGTCTTTCCAAAATTGATAAATGCCTCTTTGAGTTACACCCAAAAAACCCCACCTGATATTTGCCATCACTTTCCCTCCTCGTCAAATCCATCATTGTCCCGCTGAGCACCATGTCCGTGTGGCATTCATTGTCTTCGCCACAATCCTTGTCAAAGGCAATTTCGAACATATGGACACGATGAGCTGGATTAATGGCCGGTAAAATTGCGGTGTTGCTGGCAGAACGTGATTGGGTGGAACGCCGCTGTTCGGCGGCAAGGCCAATGGAGAAATTAAAACGCAACGGGTTGGTCCAGTCTTGATTGCCTTTCTGCTCATTGGAATGAATGAATGAGGAATTTACAAAAAAAAAAATGCAGAATAATCAAAATGATGTTGGCTATTTTTCAGAATTATTATTGAAATTTTTTTATGACTTACATCATTTAAAATTAAATTCAAATAAAAATGATATTATAATTCTAATCAAAATTTTTATTTAATTATGTTATTTCATTTGATAGGAATACTGCCCTTTGGAATGACCTATCTAGATTAAGAAAATTGGCAAATTTAATTAAATTATGGCATAAAAATCGAGGGTTGATCCCTAAAGCTTCAGTCTCTTTCTTTCGGAGATTTATGGAAGGATATGTTAAATGAGAATCAATTTTGATTAAATTATGTATCATTTGTTGCCAGTTTCCACTCTTCAAAATGGCCTATTGATCAATCAAATTGACCAATTCAATCAATAATTATGTCCTAAAAATTGAGGAATGGTTGCTGAAGCTTTGGTAGGGTTGGGTGGGTGTTGAATGATCAATTTCCCGAGGGCAAAAAAAACTTCAACTCCCATTCTCACTTTATTAGGGAAATTGGATACGGTAATTGAAAGGAAAGAAAAGAACAGTGGGCAAGTAAATGACGATGCCTTAAGGGCACATCCGAAACAGTAAATCATTCCAAACTCAACAAAATACGGATACCATTGCCTTTTTTATCATAACATTCTTAAAACTAAGCCATTTTTGGTGATCTTGGTATCATTTTATAGGTGAGAAAGTGCCCTATGACATGCAGATTTAATTATTTGAACAAATATTTGAGAAATTACTCATGACCAAAAAACCATGAAAAATGTCAAAATTTGAACGTTTTCTTTTTTGCAAATATTTTTGACATAATAATTTTAAAAATAGCACCGAATTGACATAAAATTCGCTACCGGAATATGCAGCTGGAATGTGCGTTCCTCCTGGTTTTCGATGGCCCCTCGACCACCACAAGGCCAACTGATTTGTGTGGCCCCATTTGAGGTGAAAACGGCACGTGGGGCGACAGCACGGGCAAATGGGACAATGTCAAGGCGGCAAAGGAATGGCGTTGGATTGGAGGGGAATGCACGGGCCAAGAGGCGATGGACAGTCCGGTTGGGGTCCAATAAATGCAGAGAGGTGGACAATGAAAAACTGCAAAGGATTGAGGCAATTTTTAATGAATACGATTTAGAAATTAATTCTATACTTTTAAATGTTATTATCAATAAATATATCAAGCCGCATCATTTGATTATGTTTTGGTTCAGGTTTAATCAATTCTAACTTGGTTTTGAATCAAAAAAAAAAAAAAAAAAACAAAATAGTTTAGACGGTTTAAAGCTATTCAAATGGTTTAAAATCAAAATACGTTTAAACGGTTTAAATAAAACCAAAAATCAAAACGGGTTTATACTGGTTAAAACCAACAAAATCGGTTTAAGATAAAAATAAAATGTGATTTCAATGGTTTAAAACCATTTAATTGTTGACCAAACCAAAATGTGCATTAAATCTTTAAATCATTAAACTATTATAATTAATTTGGTCCATATTTAATTAAATTTAAGCCTATTTGAAAAGGTAATTGTCTAATAAAATTTAAAAATAAAAACTTACCAGCTTTGCCCATTTGGGGCACATTCCCTTCGATTTTGTGCGTCCGCAATTTTCACATATTTTTGGGCAAATTTATGGTCCAATTCCACCTCCAAAACAGGCCTGGAAAATAAGAAAACAATGAGAGAATTTTGTTTAAATAATTACCTTGCTCTAAATAGAATTGCCATGTCCGAGGATGGGGCGCCAACTAAATTAGATAGTAAAAAATCAATAATTTATTGATTTTCTTCTTTGATAAGGAAAATGAGTACGCTGATTAATGAGTACCCTACATCGGTTTTTGGCCTCTATCTCAACAAGGAAATTGCCAATTTTGGAAGGCGATATACCATTTGAAAGCCTAAGATATCCTCTAAAAAGTGGTCTATTTAAATTTAATAAAATCCAATCTTTAAAAAAGTTAAATGCCTTTGAGTGGAATAAACCCGAATATTTGCTTGTTGGAGGAAAAACCGCTTATTTCACAAATTATTTTAACATTTACAAAACAAATTAGAATTGGCCACTTTTTAGAGGACATTTAGGGCTTTCAAATGGCATATCGCCTTCCTGAATTGGTTGCTTCCTTCACGAGATATGGCCAAATGAATAAACTCAATCGCCCTTTTATTCGCCTATTTCCCACCAGCCAATTCCGCATATCCATCTTCGTCCAAATCCACGCCACCGGCCAGTGCAGCACCAAAACTCCGAATGGGTTTTGTGGCCATCCGTAAAGATTTGCCCATAATTTGTTGGGCTGGTTCCGTCACAAATTCTTCTGCCGATTTGGCTCCATGAAAAATTAGCACTGCGCCATGGCCAGAGTCGGCATGCGGTGCGCCAACAGCAAAATCTATGTACGGAATAAATTTTATTAGAGGAAAATAATGTAATTCAACGGTTGATTTTGCCATTTTTCTCGTGAAATTTGGTCAAATTCAATATTTTTCAAAAAAAATCGATTAAAAATTTCAAAATACTTTTATCCCCAAAATGTATTGACCAATATTGAAAGCCCATTAAATTTTGTTTTCGGTAATTCTAAAATTAAGTAACATGAATTATGGCCAAAAAACAGGTTTTATGGCCATAAAATCCGAGGTTACGTAATGAGCTTATATAAAGAATGGTAGGCATTAAATTAATTGACAATAGGCAAAGTTTCATCAAACGTGGCTAATCCCTTTTCAGCAAAGATGAAACAATTTGATGCATTTTTGGTTATAATTTGATAGAGCTATTTGAACTCTATTGAAAATTATATAGGAATTTGTGAAGTTGAATATCTTCTCAATTACCAGCTTCTAAATAAAAAAAAAGTTTATTTTTGATTCATTTTTCTAAATTTATTTCAATAAAAACTTGATCAACCTAAAAAGTTTTAATATCATTATTCATTAAAAATAGAGCTCGATTAGCTTCAAAAAATGATAACTAGATTGCATCAAAGAATTTCACATTTGCTAATTATATAATCGTCAAAATAGCGAATGCTGAAAAATCGCCTCTTCATAATTATTCTACCTTGATATCCCTTCGGGTCATTGTCCAAATTGCCTAGCGCGGTCAGTGCTGCCCCAAATTGTGAATGTGGCCATCGACCACGGAGCACCACTGGCTCTAGGAAAACCCGATGGCCGGCGCCTTTTGGCTGTTTCACTCCTCGGGAATAGAAAATGTAGACGGCGCCGCCCATCAAATCCGCCGTGGTGGATGATGAAGAGGAATGGTCCAGAGCAAAATATTCGAAGGGTGCACCCACAATTAGGTCATCAAAACTATTAAAAAATTTAAAAAAATCAATATTAATTAAAGGTAATTAAATTGGAAATGGGATAAGGGAAAATTGAGCATCTTATTAATTCTTTTGGCCATATCTCGTGGAAGGAAGCAACCATTTTAGGAAGGCGATTTGCCATTTTAAAGCCCTAAATGTCCTCTAAAAAGTGGCCAATTCTAATTTGTTTTTGAAATGTTAAAATAATTTGTAAAATAAGCGGCTTTTCCTCCAACAAAGAAATATTCGGGTTTATTCCACTCAAAGACATGTAACTTTTTTAAACGTGGATTTTATAAAATTTAGAAATACCACTTTATAGAGGACACTTTGGGCTTTTAAATGATATATCGCCTTCCAGAATTGGCAATCACTTCACAGAGATATGGGTAGGCCAAAAACCAATGTGGGATGACATTTTACTAGAAAATGGGCAGGGGAAGGGGCATCCAAAGAATCACTTTTATTTTTTTGTTTGTATTGGGATTTTAAAAATTAAAGTGACATTTTGTAGAGGACTCTTTGCGCTTTCTATTGGTATATCGCTTTCCCAAAATTGGCAATTTTCTCATTGAGATATGGGCCAAAACCCAGTCAAGTACTGAATCGCTTAGTCCATCGGGATCATTCCAAATTTTCTCCCCAAAAAATTCGATTAGATTAAAATTGGCCATTTTGTAAAGAATATTTTGGGCTTTCCAATGGTATAAGGCTTTCCAATTAATGCCTAATTGCGATATTGGCCAAAAACTGAGGCCCATTTCTGAATGATCTAGCTCAAAGGCATTATTCAAAGTTTTCCCAAAAATAAAATATTTTGGGTAGAATTTTTAGAATTTAAAATAGCCAAATTGTAGAGGACACTTTGGACTTTGCAATGGTATATCGCCTTTACAGATTGGCTAAAGCCTCGCTGGAGTATAGGCCAATAACAGAAGAAGATATTGAAACATCTAGCCCAATTGCATTATTCAAAGTTTTCCTCCAATAAAAAGAATTGTAGGTTGGATTTTTTAAATTTGACTTTTTAATAGAGGACACTTTGGGTTATCAAATTTTATATTAGCTTCCTGAATTGGCTAATGCCTTATAGAGATATTGGCCAAAAACTGAGGCCCATTTCTGAATGATCTAGCTCAAAGGCATTATTCAAAGTTTTCCCAAAAATAGAATATTTTGGGTAGAATTTTTAGAATTTAAAATAGCCAAATTGTAGAGGAGACCTTGGACTTTCCAATGGTATATTGCCTTCCCAATTTGGCATTTGCCTCGTTGAGATATGGGCCAAAAACTTTTGCTGTTTTTTAAGCAGTATTCAATTTTCTTCCCTTTTAAAGTTTAAATTAAAATTTACCCGTCCGCATTCAAATCCAACACTTCCAATGCACTTCCAAAACCGGAACCCAGCTGACGGCCAGTCAAAAGGAATTTATCCTCAGCCAATAGGCCCAATTGCCTTTCCTCTTCTGCTTGAAAATTGCGACGATGAAATGGGAGGAAAAGGACGGCTCCAGTTTGGTTGTATCGAGTCGCACCGCTGACAATCTTTTTTGGAAGGAAATTCAATACAAAATGAATTGGGAAATAATTAATTTGCCAAAAATTATTGAAATTGTCGAAAATGAAATCAAAATAATTATAAATGGTTTTAGGGTTTAAAGGTTTAATGGTTTAAAAGTTTAAATGTCTATGGTTTACAGGTTATTATGGAGTTGAAAAATTGGGTGGGGAGTCGTTGTCGAACCGTCGCTTCGGGGGCCCCTTTAGCTCTGATGCCTTAACCGATAGGCCATCCACCACCACCGGGAGTGTTGTTATTCGTTTGTGCCATGTTCCTTTCCTTTTCCCTTTGTCTATTTTTGGCACTTTTTGCTGTTGGCTTCCTTTAGCCCATAACACAGGTCTAATGGTTTAAGGGTTTAATGGTTTAAAAGTTTTTGGTTTAAAGGTTTAAGGGTTTTGTCCCCCACATTCACAAACCAAATATACCCCAAAATTGGATAGAGCTGGTCAAGACGCATTGAATGGTATATAATTTGGTTATGGTTTGGTCAACAATTAAAGGGTTTTAAACGGTTTAAACAGTTTAAAACCATTTTTTTCGTTTAACTCGTTTAAACCGATTTCTGTTTTCGGTTTTAAACATTTAAATCATAATTTGGGTTTTTGTTCAAAACCTTAAACCAGTTTCGTTTTTGGTTTCAAACGGGTTAAACTGTTTTCAGTTTTTGGTCTTAAACCATTTAAACCATATTTTGGATTTTTGTTTTAAACCTTTCAACTAATTTTGATTTTAAACCTTTCAACTAATTTTGATTTTAAACCTTTAAACCATATTGTGATTTTAAACCGCATGAACCCAATTTTGTTTCTAAACTATTTCAAATTTTTTGAACTGTTTTGAATCTTTCAACAATTTCAAAGTTATTTTCGACATTTTAGAATGACAAAAAATTTACAGTGAAATTCTGCGCGTCCTCGTGCCAAAATCCAAATCGCCCATATCGAATGGAATAGCCCAAATAGTCGTGGGAGGCTAATAGGCCAAGAATGCCACCGCGCTGTTTGTCCACTTCCATTGTCCAACGATCGACGGAATCGGGGAAACCGTCCGAATCGATGAATTCATATTTTGCTGTGATTAATGGAAAAATTAGAGAAGAAAGGGTAAAGGGGAAATTTCAGCACTTGGCCACATTCTTTTGGCCATATCTCAACGAGGCATTTGCCAATTTAGGAAGGCGATATACCATTTTAGAGCCCAAAGTGTCCTCTACAAATTGGCCTTTTTAAAATTATAAAATCCAGGCTTTAAAAAAAGTTACATTTCTTTGAGTGGAATAAACCCGAATATATTTGTTTTGTTGGAGGAAAAGCCGCTTATTTTACAAATTATTTTAACATTTCAAAAACAAATTAGAATTGGCCACTTTTTAGAGGACATTTAGGGCTTTCAAATGACATATCGCCTTCCTGAATTGGTTGTTTCCTTCAAGAGATATGGCCAAAAGAATAGCTATGGAAAATGAAAAGCGAACCAAAAACTCCGCCAGTCCATTTTCGGGCACCCGGCAATCCGGTCAAAATCACATTCCCATCAATGTAAGCAGAGAAGCCTTGTTCGCATGCCCCATAATCATTGTGACGATCCTTTTTTGGCAATGGCCCGCATGAATTCAAAATGCCAGTTTGGTTCAGCTCAGGGCCAAGCAAATAGCAAACACCTTTTTTATTTTTAATTTTTTTTTTTTGTTTTTCCAAATATTTTGTATTTTTGATTTTCCAAATTTTTTGTATTTTTGATTTTCCAAATTTTTTGTATTCATTTTTCCATTTTTTTTTCATTTTTTTCCAAATATTTTGAATTTTTTTCCCATTTTGTGTTTTTGTTTTTCAAAATATTTTATAATTTTTATTTTCCAAATATTTTATATTTTTGCTTTTCCAATTTTTTTTATTTTTAGTTCAAAAACCAACCATCCGTATAGGCATTTTGGCCCCAACGAAGAAGGGGAGCACAGGCCTGTGAAAATAGAGGGGGTTGTAATAAAATTGAAGATTTTTTGAAACATTTTAAATTCATATTACAATTAAAAATTTGTCCAAGCCATTCCTATCCCATCCCAAACCAATTTATCACCATCAATAATAACTCATCAAGGAAGCCAATTTTGATGGTTTTGATACCAAATTAAAGAGCAGACTTTTGGCTATCAAATGGAATTTATTTTACTTAAATTGGTTTAGAATTGATGAATATATGGCTCAAAAACAATTGAAAATTTTGCTAAATCGTAGTAATTCATTTTAAAATTGTTTTTGGGCCATATATTCATCAATTCTGAACCAATTTAAATAAAATAAATTTCATTGGACAACCAAAAGTCTGCTCTCTTGATACTAAAATCATCAAAATTAGTTCACTTCTTGATGAGTTATTTTAAACGGCGCCAAGTTTGTGCCCATTTCCCCATTCCTTCAATGGTTTTTTTGGCCATAATTTTATCAATTCTGAACCAATTTAAATAAAATAAAAAAATATTAGATAGCCAAAAAGTCTGCTCTTTAATTGGATATTAAAGTCATCAAAATTAGTCGACATCTAGATATTTTAAACTGTGTCAAGTTGGTGCGCATGCGCATCCTTTGCCCATCCCATTATTCCCAAACCAATGCTCGACTGCCTCCATTTTGTCTGTTGTTTTGACCACTGCTGTGCACACTAAATCCCAGTAATTGATGATTTTTGCCTTCAAAATGCAGCTTTTTGCTATGCAATCGATCGGGTGGCCTTCGCCATTCGGCCGCCTCATTGGCCGAATATTCAATGGCCAGACGAGAACAGGGCAAATTTTGGGTATTTGGACCAATGCCCGGATCGCAGGCAAAAATGGCACCGGCTTGCTGAGTGCCCGGCTGACCGGATTCGGCCCGCGGTGCACCGACCAATAAACTGTGGTTGATAAATTTTAATAAAAATTGAGAGAAGGCTATAATTTAATGAAAATTTGGAATAGGCATTTTTCAGAACTTGGCCTCATTTTTATGGCCATATCTCAACGAGGCTAAAGCCAATTTGGGAAGGTGATATATCTTTTGAAAGCCTAAAGTGTCCTCTACAATTTTGGTCATTTTAAATTTTTTTCTAATCTATTTTTATTTGGAAAAATTTAGAATAATCCAGGCACGCGGTGCACCGACCAATAATCTACGGATGATAATTTTTAAATATAAATATTGGAATTAACGTTTTTCTGAATTTGGCAATACATATTCTTTTGGCCATATCTCAACAAGGCAATTGCCAATTTGGGAAGGCGATATACCATTTTAAAGCCCAAAGTATCTTCTACTAAAATGACCTATTTAAATTTTCTACAATCTATTTTTATTTACGGATAATAATTTTAATTGGAAATATGGGAGTGAGCATTTTTCAGAACTTGGCCTCATTCTTTTGGCCATAACTTAACGAGGCATTTGTCAATTTTGGAAGGCAATATACCATTTGAAAATTCAAAATGTCCTCTACAAAATGGCCTATTTTACAAAATCTAACACACAATCCTTTTCATTGGATTAAACTTAGAATTACCTTATTAGGTTAGATGGTTCGATAATAGATACCCGTCTGGGCTTTTTTTAGGGCATATCTCATCGAGGAGATCGCTAGTTTTGGAAGGCAAATTATCAATTTAAAGCTTAAAGTTTCCTCTACAAAATAGTCTAATTTAAAAATCCATCTATATCCTTTATTAAACTATACTTTGTAATTCGAATAATGCCATTTAGGCAAGACCATTCAATACTTTCAATGGTTTTTGGCCCATATCTCAAATATGCTATTGCCAATTCAGGAAGACGATAATATCATTGGAAAGCCAAAAGTGTCCTTACAAAGAGACTTTAAAAATGTTACATGTCTTTGAGTGGAATAAACCCGAATATTTGTTTGTGTTGGAGGAAAAGCCGCTTATTTTACAAATTATTTTAACATTTCAAAAACAAATTAGAATTGGCCACTTTTTAAAGGACATTTAGGGCTTTCGAATGGCATATCGCCTTCCTGAATTGATTACTTCCTTCTCGAGATATGGCCAAAAGAATGGGCCAAATTCTCAATTTTCCCTTTTTGAATGGGGAAAACCAACGTTGGTCCATTCTGGCGAAAATGGGTGGCCAATGAGAAGCCAAACCATGATCCTTGTGGGCCATGCCTGAACACCGGTTGGTCTACGTCCAAATTGAATGGCAGGGTGACGAATGGGAGCGAACAAAAAATCAACAAATTGATGAGGAGCAACATTTACAACAAAATAATAATATTTTATGGAGATTTTCAAATTGTAGTTGAATGACCAAAAAGAAGGGAGGACAACAATGGCAGTAGCATTCTATCTGGGAATGGAGGGGATTATTGTTGGAATTGTGCACAACGCGCATTAAGCCATTATGGCGAAAAAGGCAAAAAAAAAGGCATTTTTGATAGAAAAAACGCCGCAAGGGAGGGAAATGAAGGACAGGGACTCAATCCATAGGGTGGGGATTTATTGTTGTACTGTTGTGTAATTTGGAATTTTTGTGCGCGCATTTTGGCAAAAAAAGGTATTCTTCAACAAAACAAAACTCCCTAATAATAATAATAATGGAAGGGGATGGGGAGGGAATGGACAAGGACGGACCCAAACCCAAAAGGGAAGAAGAGTAGCATTCTATAGGAAAAAATGGGGAATGTATAGAATTTGTGCGCATTTTAGAAGAACAAAAAAAAAGGCATTTTTAGCTGGACGACAATTGGACAAGAAAACGCCGTAAGGGACAATTGGAATGTGAGCATTTTAGAAAGGCCAAAAAAGGCATTCAATTGCTGCTGCTGGACATTGGGCAATACAAAACGCCGTAAGGGACTATGGGAAGAATGGACCAACCCTGTGGGGACGACGAGGTGAAATGGTCGAGTGCGGCGGTCAAACTCCATCACCGCTGTGGGGGAAAGTGCACCAACACCAACCACAGAGAGAAGAGTCAGAAGAAGAAAATGTGTGCGTAGGGAATTGTGGCCTTTCGCCTTCGTTGGTGCGCTCGCCTTCGACCCATTCAGCCTTCCACCCAATTCAGCCACCACCAACCGCACATTTTCACATTTCTCATTGCCAATTTCCTCTTTTTCCCATTCTTCCTTCCTTCATTTCGGGTCCTTCCACCCATACCACCAATGTGTGCCCTTTCTCCTCCGCTGCTTTTCCATCCATTCCATACAGAGAGCAATGCTATTATTCACGAAAGGGCGAAAGTAGCAATGAAAGCTGAAAGTAGTCTGCGAGTTGCGTTCGACTTCCCTTCGTCCTTCTTCCTTCTCTTCTTCTTCTCTTCTTCTAATGGCTTCTTCGCTTGCAACCACCAAGGAAGACAGGAAAGAAGGGAAGGAAGGGAAGAAGGGAAGGGAAGCGAAGGAAGAAGAGTAATGGAAGATCCTCTTCTACTGCAGCTTTTTTACTGGCTTCTTCGCGTGCAATCAATCCACCCAATTCCCGAAGAAGAAATGGAAGATGACGAGCTAATGGAGGAAGTAGCCGATGGGAAACTGTGCAATGTGAAGAGATGGACGAAAGCACAACAAAACCACATTTAGCCTCAAGCCTAATGGAGTAATTGAGGGATGATAAATTGATGGGTGCTTTCTACATTGAATCGGGAATGGAAAATGATGCATCCGAGAACAGAACAATGGATGCTGGATCAAGAGAGGAGGCTACCTACGTCAAAAAGACCCATGGATGCATAATGCATTTATTATTATTTTCTTTCCCACTTCTCAATATGGATATATAGAGCTATGGAAGTGGCAGCGAACTTCCCCCACCCACAGAAACCGCAAATTCCCCGCGGATGTGGACTGCGGAGGTCACAATCCTCCCCGCTTTTCTCGCAAAAGATGTTAATCTGCTATTGGGAAGGCCATTTTGTTTTGGATTTTGGAGGGAATCAAATTTTGCATATTTGTTTTATTATTTATTATTATTTCACATTTATAACACAAATTCTGATTGTTAAAACACAAATTCTGATTTGCGAAAAACACAAATTCTGATTTGCTAAAAACACAAATTATTCTGATTTGTTAAAAACACAAATTCTAATTGCTAAAACACAAATTATTCTGATTTGCTAAAAACACAAATTCTGATTGCTAAAAACACAAATTCTGATTTTGCAAAAACACGAATTCTGATTGCTAAAAAGACAAATTCTGATTGCTAAAAATACAAATTCTGATTTGCTAAAAACACAAATTATTCTGATTTATTAAAACACAAATTATTCTGATTTGCCAAAAACACAAATTCTGATTGATAAAAACACAAATTCTAATTTGCTAAAAACACAAATTCTAATTTGCTAAAAACACAAATTCTGATTGATAAAAACACAAATTCTGATTTGCTAAAAACACAAATTCTGATTTGCTAAAAACACAAATTCTGATTTGCTAAAAACACAAATTCTGATTTGCTAAAAACACAAATTCTGATTTTCTAAAAACACAAATTCTGATTTTCTAAAAACACAAATTCTGATTTGCTAAAAATACAAATTCTGATTGCTAAAAACACAAATTATTCTGATTTGTTAAAATACAAATTCTGATTTTCTAAAAATACTAAAAAACACAAATTCTGATTTTCTAAAAATACTAAAAAACACAAATTCTGATTTTCTAAAAATACTAAAAAACACAAATTCTGATTTTCTAAAAATACTAAAAAAACACAAATTCTGATTTTCTAAAAATACTAAAAAAACACAAATTCTGATTTACTAAAAATACTAAAAAACACAAATTCTGATTTTCTAAAAATACTAAAAAACACAAATTCTGATTTTCTAAAAATACTAAAAAACACAAATTCTGATTTTCTAAAAATACTAAAAAACACAAATTCTGATTTTCTAAAAATACTAAAAAACACAAATTCTGATTTTCTAAAAATACTAAAAAACACAAATTCTGATTTTCTAAAAATACTAAAAAACACAAATTCTGATTTTCTAAAAATACTAAAAAACACAAATTCTGATTTTCTAAAAATACTAAAAAACACAAATTCTGATTTTCTAAAAATACTAAAAAACACAAATTCTGATTTTCTAAAAATACTAAAAAACACAAATTCTGATTTTCTAAAAATACTAAAAAACACAAATTCTGATTTTCTAAAAATACTAAAAAACACAAATTCTGATTTTCTAAAAATACTAAAAAACACAAATTCTGATTTTCTAAAAATACTAAAAAAACACAAATTCTGATTTTCTAAAAATACTAAAAAACACAAATTCTGATTTTCTAAAAATACTAAAAAACACAAATTCTGATTTTCTAAAAATACTAAAAAACACAAATTCTGATTTTCTAAAAATACTAAAAAACACAAATTCTGATTTTTTAAAAATACTAAAAAAACACAAATTCTGATTTTCTAAAAATACTAAAAAACACAAATTCTGATTTTCTAAAAATACTAAAAAAACACAAATTCTGATTTTCTAAAAATACTAAAAAACACAAATTCTGATTTTCTAAAAATACTAAAAAACACAAATTCTGATTTTCTAAAAATACTAAAAAACACAAATTCTGATTTTCTAAAAATACTAAAAAACACAAATTCTGATTTTCTAAAAATACTAAAAAAACACAAATTCTGATTTGCTAAAAATACAAATTCTGATTGCTAAAAACACAAATTATTCTGATTTGCTAAAAACACAGATTATTCTGATTTGTTAAAATACAAATTCTGATTTTCTAAAAATACTAAAAAACACAAATTGATTGCTAAAACACAGATTCTAATTGACTAAAAACACAAATTCTGGTTTACCAAAAACACAAATTCTGATTTGCTAAAATACAAATTCTGAATGATTAAAAAAACTTTGTAAATTAGAAATTAGGAATAACAATAATTTATCCTTAAATGGATAAGAAAATAATTTGCACTCATGTGCAAATTTTACGAAAAAATTCTGAATTTAACCATAAATATCACAAAGTAACTCATTGTTGGTCTTAAATTTTTCATGTTTCGGTTTACGTTTCTTCAACAAATTTATCGGTGACCATTCCGGGTCCAAAAATGCTTTGCTCCATCTGAAAAATAAATTTGAATGAAGAGCAAAATTTTAATGCTTATTATTAGGGATGTGATTTATATTGTCATATAGAATGTCGAAATATAGGCATAAAATATTGACTTAAAAGTTGCCGAAAAATCGGCAAAATATTGACAAAAAAATTTTTAAAAAAAAGTTTTATTCTAATAGAAAATTCAAAAAATTTTTTCGCTATTACTCGTATATATTTATAAATTATTCTAATAAATTCCATGTTTTTTATTCAGAAAATTAAAATTCCACTCCAAAATAAGCATTTTTTTGATAAATTATAAATTTTTCAAAAAAATTTTCCAATAATGCCAAATTTTTTCAACGAAGTGTCAAAATTTTTGAAAAATCTTTAAAATATTGAAAAAAAATTCCAAAAAATATGCCGAAATATCGACATTAATATTGACGCCAAAAAATGCCAAAATATTGATGAATATTGACATAAAATTTCATGCAAAAATCGACTAAAACATTAATAAAAACACGTTTTATGTTGGTTTCAAGCTATTTTAAATTCGCAGAAAAAAATATTGATTTCAATATCAATTCCATCCCTAATTATTATTAATAAAATACCGTTCAATGTTATTCTCTTGGATGAATTTGTTCAGCACCATTCCATGCCGCAGTCGATCCGCTGGCGATTGAATGGCAGCTTGATAAAATATTTCGGGAAATTCTTCTGGATCATGGATATTTTCCACCTGTGAAATTAATTGGAATTTACATCAAAAAATGAATATTTTGTTTGAAAAAATTAGTTAAATTAAAATGAGATTTTATAGGTTGGATTTTTCCTCTAAATTTTGGAATTTAAAATCCACAAATTTCCCTAAAATTTTTAGCCGCATCATCTTACCCTAAAATAGTTCGGATCATCTTTATCATACAATCCGGCCTTTTGGAATTGATATTCCGAGCCGGCACCGACGGAGAGGATCAATGCAGCTTTTGGGTTGCACAGAAGCATTTCCTTGGATACCTTCATTTAATATTAATTAATTTATTTTTTAAAATTATTTTTTTAAAATTTTCCAAAATTATTTTTCCACGAACCAAATTCATTCCGTCCATTCGGGGTGTCACCACACCAACATCCATGGCCAAATAATGGGCAATCAGCTTTCTTCGATCGAATTTTTCCGTTTTCAATATGATTGGCTTCCAATTTGGGTACTTTTCAGCATCCTCGAATTCCCTATTAATGTTGTTTTTTATCTTCTCGCATTCATCCTGCAATAATGTGACGATTGGTTGTTAAAATTTTTTAAATTCTTTTTTAAAATTTTTGCATATGTCCACAATAGTGCAAATGTAAATTTCTATTTAAATCCTAAGTTATGGATAACATAATATTATTTAATTCCGCCTGTTCTGATTTAGCTTAATTCCGCCTGTTCTGATTTTATTTAATTCCGCCTGTTCTGATTTAGCTTAATTCCGCCTGTTCTGATTTTATTAATTCCGCCTGTTCTGATTTTATTAATTCCGCCTGTTCTGATTTTATTAATTCCACCTGTTCTGATTTAGCTTAATTCCGCCTGTTCTGATTTTATTTAATTCCGCCTGTTCTGATTTTATTAATTCCGCCTGTTCTGATTTTATTAATTCCGCCTGTTCTGATTTTATTAATTCCGCCTGTTCTGATTTTATTAATTCCGCCTGTTCTGATTTTATTAATTCCGCCTGTTCTGATTTTATTAATTCCGCCTGTTCTGATTTTATTAATTCCACCTGTTCTGATTTTAATAATTCCGCCTGTTCTGATTTTATTAATTCCACCTGTTCTGATTTTATTAATTCCGCCTATTCTGATTTAATTAATTCCGCCTGTTCTGATTTTAATAATTCCACCTGTTCTGATTTAAATATTATTTGCACTATTGTGGACATAACCACATTTTGCACCGCCCTTTATTCATTGTGCACATAACTCCGAATACTTTTATTAATATATAATACTAGAATAAAATGCCTGCCTGATAGTAGCGATAGGAGTCAACTTCACGCCGGTTGATGACAGCCAATTGGAACAGCACATCTTTGCCCCGGCGCTCTGGATGATTCCGCAAATACTTCCCGAAAGCCTTTAGCTTGGATCGAATGCCCTTCGTGTAGTCGAAACGTTCGGCGGAAAAGAAAAGGCGAAAACCATCCTTTTCCGAGGCATTTTTACCCTTTTCGGTGGAAATTTCACTCTTTTCGGAGGAAATTTCATCCTTTTCCGAGGCAATTTCATCATTTTCGGAGGCATTTTTACCCTTTCCAGAGGCATTTTCATCCTTTCCGGGGACATTTTCATCATTTTCAGAGTCAATTTCACCCTTTACGGAGGCAACACCCTTTTTGGAGACATTTTCATCATTTTCGGAGTTGGCTTTTTCACCAAAAATCTTTATTCGAATTTGCTTGGCTTCCGCTTTGACCTCATCATCATTGGCCAATTCGAGGAAATCCTCATTTTTAATGGTGACTGGAAAAACGCCTAATGCACATGTCAATCCATCGTATTTGACCAAAATGAAATCATCATCAAATCCGGATATTACATCTATTTCCTAAAATTGAAAATTTTTTTTGAATATTTTTGAAAATTATTTTGAGATTTTTTTTTAAAAAATTATCAAAAAATTTTTGAATATTTTTTCAAAATAAATTTTTTTTTTGAATATTTATTGAAATTTAAATTATTAAATAAAATATACTTTGGCAAAATGTTCATTGATCATTTCCAGAAATTTGTCCCGGTCTCTGTGTGTTTGAAAGCCAATTTTGGAAAAAGCCAACATTCCACGGAAAATTGCTTTGGCGATTCTTGGGTATTTGGCAATTGCTGGCGGTTGGAATGGAATGTGAAGAAAAAAGCCTAAAAAATTGAAATAAACATTTTAAATATTCGAAATAAAATTTTTATAAATTAAAAAAATTTTAAAAAATACGAAATAAAATTTTTAAAAATCCGAAATAAAATTTTCAAAAATTCGAAAATTTTTCCTAAAATTCGAAATAAAAAATTTTAAAAATTTGAAATAAAATTTTAAAAAATTTTTATAAAATTTTAAAAAAAACCGAAATAAAATTTTTAAAAATTCGAAAATTTTTCCAAAAATTCGAAATAAAAAATTTTAAAAATTTTATAAAATTTAAAAAATTTCTAATTTGTATTTAAAAATTATATAATTAATTAGGATTGTAAAAATTCACACCTGTCTCCACTGTGCCACCCGTCATTGTGCTAATTGCCAACCCGACCAGCATCAGATGGTAATCATGAACCCATATGAAATCGCGGCTGTTGCTTTTCCGGCGGAGGGCCTCGACCGCAAATTTGAAATTGACCCGTACATAGGCTGCAAAAGCCTCATCCGTTCGGAGATGGATGTTTTTCTCGTCAGTGTTTTTGTAATCCTCCCGAATGTAATTTGGCATATTGTGGAGGCCTGGCCACAGAAGACCGTTGCTAATTTCCTCATAGTAGGCGGCATACTCATTTTTGGGCACAAAGATCGGAAAAAAAAACATTTTTCATTAATTAAAAGAGTATAAGGGAAGGGGGCATGTTTTATCAATTTTTGATTTTCATAAATTTTGACAAGAGAAAATTTTTTTGAAAATTGTTAGAAAATATTTGAAATTGGAATTTTTTGAAAAATTTTAGAAATATCGAAAAATTTTTGCAAAATATTTGAAAAATGCTGAAATTTTTTCAAAAAAAATATTATAAATGAAACTTAATAAAAATTTTTGGAAATTTTTTATTGAAATTTTTTTGAAAATTTTATCGGTGCATAAAAATTACATTTTTGGAAAAGAATTTCAAAATTTTCTGAATAAAAATTGAAAAAATTATATTTTAGAATAATGATTTTTTTGAAATTTTTGCTTAAATTTATATTTAAAAATTTTCCTTTTTCCCAATTTTGTGAATATTTCAAGATTTATTTTCAATATTTATAGTAAAAAAAATTAAATATAAATATAAAAATTATTTGAATTTCTATTTTTTTTACTAAATTTTAATTCATTTTAATATAGCCAAATAAAATTCTTACCGGATACATTTTATATCCTCTATTCTTACATTTGCTGGACAAGAATTTTTTTAATGAATAAGCGATCTTCGATTTTTTTACCGATTCTAAAATAAAACAAAAAAAAATTGCATAAAAAATTATATGGAAAATAATTTTATTATTTTTTTAATTCATTGATTAAAAAAATTCGAAATTATACACAAATACCATTGATAACATGCGAAAATATCCAAACATTTCTACCATTATTTGTGGTGGCCAACACTGGCTCCACGCATGTCACTAAACCGCCAGAGCCCTAAATTAGAATATTATTTTTAGAAATTTTTTCCCGTCAATCAAAACCTGTGAAGTTGTCCATCTACCACTACCCTCACTTTCTTCGCCAATATTGCAGGGAGCGGCATTGGACAAATTAATGATTTTTTGCTAAAATTTTATTGGGAATTTTTTTGAGCGAAATTTTCAATTTTTTTTGTATTTTTAGGAAATTTTCATAAAATTTTTTCTGAATTAAATTTTTTTTGAAGCAAATTTCCAAAAATTTTTTCTGAAATCTTATAAAAATTTTTTGGGAGGAAATCTCCAAAAATTTTCTGATATTTTTTATTGTAAAATTTTTGGGGTTAAATCGCCAAAAAAAATTTTTGAGGAAATTCCAAAAAATTTTTTTTTTCTTAGTAATTCACAAAAATTATTTTTTACTTTATCATTGAAAAAAAATTTCTTCATATCTGATTTTTGTGCAAAAATTTCATCCAAAAATTTTTTTTGATTTTTCATGATATTATCAGCAACTTCTTTGGCTTCATCCGAGCATAATAGTTCCTTCAATAAGCTCTTTAATCTTTCTTTTTGATGAATGAAAAAATTGAAGTATTGCGATTTATTAAATCCTTTTTTAGTAGCATTTTTTTCTGTAAATTTTTTTTTGAATTAAATTTTTAAAAATATTTTCATTTTTTCATATTAATTATTATTATATTTTCAATTTGTTTTATTTCAAAAATTCGGAATAAAATTTTTAAAAATTGGGATAAAATTTTAATAATTAAAAAAAATTTTTTTAATTAAGATTATACCTGAAATTGTGGAATGGATGATGAACATTTGTACAAATACAATGAATAGAAAAAACCATAATTTTTTATGCATTTTTCCTTTGTATTTTATAAACTTATGCTTCTAAAATATTATTTTTAATTGAGGCAAATTTTTAATTAGAGGAGAGGACAATAGAAAATCGAAAGATATTCAAATAAATCGAATTTTGTTCATAAACGCGAATAATAAAAATGGCTAAAGGCCTTTCTTATTTGTCCTATTCTTACCCAATTTTTGCCTCTTAATCGCCTCATCAATCTATCAATCAAATATTGCCACAATCTGCTGCATTTTTTAAACCAATCTTTTTCTTTCTTAATAAGGTCCTTACCCTTCACATAATTGCCTCAACCATCCATAACAGTGCTTGTTAATGTAACGCATGTGAATTTATCTGATTTTTCACAAAATTGCTAAACACAAAAATCAGAATTAGTTAAAAACACAAAAAATCAGAATTAACTAAAAACACAAAAATCAGAATTAAAAACACAAAAATCAGAATTAATTAAAAATACAAAAAATCAGAACTAGCTAAAACAGAAAAAAATCAGAATGAACTAAAAACACAAAAATCAGAATTAACTAAAAACACAAAAAATCAGAATTAGCTAAAAACACAAAAAATCAGAACTAGCTAAAACACAAAAATCAGAATTAGTTAAAAACACAAAAAATCAGAATTAACTAAAAACACAAAAATCAGAATTAAAAACACAAAAATCAGAATTAATTAAAAATACAAAAAATCAGAACTAGCTAAAACAGAAAAAAATCAGAATTAGTTAAAAACACAAAAAATCAGAATTAACTAAAAATACAAAAAATCAGAACTAGCTAAAACAGAAAAAAATCAGAATGAACTAAAAACACAAAAATCAGAATTAACTAAAAACACAAAAATCAGAATTAACTAAAAACACAAAAATCAGAATGAACTAAAAACACAAAAATCAGAATTAACTAAAAACACAAAAAATCAGAATTAGCTAAAAACACAAAAAATCAGAACTAGCTAAAACACAAAAATCAGAATTAGTTAAAAACACAAAAAATCAGAATTAACTAAAAACACAAAAATCAGAATTAAAAACACAAAAAATCAGAATTAGTTAAAAACACAAAAAATCAGAATTAACTAAAAACACAAAAATCAGAATTAAAAACACAAAAATCAGAATTAACTAAAAACACAAAAATCAGAATTAAATAAAAACACAAAAAATCAGAACTAGCTAAAACACAAAAAATCAGAACTAGCTAAAATACAACAAATCAGAATTAACTAACAAAAATCAGAATTAATTAAAAACACAAAAAATCAGAACTAGCTAAAACACAAAAAATCAGACTAGCTAAAACACAAAAAATCAGAACTAGCTAAAACACAAAAAATCAGAACTAGCTAAAATACAAAAAATCAGAATTAGTTGAAAACACAAAAATCAGAATCAACTAAAAACACAAAAAATCAGAATTGGGAAAAACACAAAAAACAGAATTGGGGAAAACACAAAAAATCAGAACCAACAGAAAACACAAAAAAGCGTTTTTCAAAATATCTGAATTTTTGGTGCCAATTGTCTGAATTTGAAATTTTTGATCCGACCCCTGCTTTAGAGGGATGGACAAGGGAAGGGAATTTTGCTTGGGCATTATTTGGGGAAGTAAAATTGGGAAAAAAATAGAGTGAATTGGGTTTGAGGGAAGCCCAACACTGTTTAAATATGCAACGGCCAACACTGAATATCGGCCAAAAAATAATATGATTTCACCCGATTTTCGGATTTTGGCCCGGCTGAAATCGATTTTCGGATTTTGGCCCAGCTAAAATCGATTTTCGGATTTTGGCCCGCCGGCTGAAATCGATTTTCGGATTTTGGCCCACCGGCTGAAATCGATTTTCGGATTTTGGCCCAGCTAAAATCGATTTTCGGATTTCGGCCCGCCGGCTGAAATCACATAGTGTTGGCCGCGCGATAATCATATTGGCCGTCGTTATCACACGCCAGTGGTGTTGGCATTAATCACATTCAAAATTATTTTTACTTCTCTAATTCCATTAGCCATTACTATTTTCATTTTTTTTTGGGTTGAGTGAATTGTAGAATGATGTTATAAACAACAAAAAAACCCAAAAATCAATCAACACCAACGCTCGCTCCAATCTCGTCTGAATTTTGGGTCGCCATTTTTTGTCTAGGGGGTTAACGTTGACGTCTGTGTCTTTTGGCCAAGGAAATTAGGGGAATAATCGATAATACCTTCTCCTGCTGTGGAGAAGGAAAGAGGGAAAGGGATACCCTTTTTTGGTAATGGAGGAAGTCTCTGGCCTTATACACGCTCTACGGTTGATCAGACTGACACTAATAATCCATTAAAAATCATTATTCAAAATTATCCACGAAAGATCATAAGGGCGGATAAAGTCATTCAAATTTTTTTTTTGTGAAATGGCGGGGGCAGGGAAGGCGGCTGGCACAATTTTACCAGTGAAGGAGAGGAAAAAAAGAAGCTAGGGGATTTGCATTAAACAGCGCGGATAATGAGGTTGGCACAATGATGGGAAGAGGAAATGAAAAAAGTGTCCAGTCTAGCAGAGATGGAAGGCTGAAATGCCAACCACATTTTGTGGATATAATTTTATATATTTATTATTTTATTATTGCACAATTACAAAATAAAATACAAATTAACACATATTAAATATATAAAAAAGTTGGTCAATTTTGGAAAATATAATATTGCACTAAAATCACCGTTTTTTGGGACTAGTAAAAAAATATAGAAAAATTAAGTAAGAAATGTGTGAAACTAGAGAGATCAATTTTTAAAAATTAAAATGGCCTACAGACAAAGTGAATGGAATGTTTAATATTTGTGATGCGAAATTTTTGGTATTGGTTTTAAAATTGTTGTGGAACATCAGAAAAGTCAATGAGTGCAAAATCAGTGGGAATTGTTTGATCGGCGCCAACGGCATTTGGATTATGATGGATTGGGGTGGTTCGATTGCTGCCATTTGCCGCATTTTGTTGGTATTGTTCGTCGTCGTCCGAATCTTAATTATTGTAAATTGTACAATAAATTGAATTCTGGATGGTTTTCCAATTTGTCGTCGGTTAAATTAACTCATCAAGGATTTGACTAATATTGATATTTTCGTTATCAAATTTAAAAGCAGTCTTTTGGCTATCAAATAAAATTAATTTTATTTAAATTGGTTTAGAATTGATGAATTTGTGCACAAAAACTAATGCTGATTGGCTAAAAACACAAATTATAAAAAAAAAACAAATTATTCTGATTTACTAAAAACACAAATTATTTTGATTTGATAAAAACACAAAAAATCAGAAATAGCTAAAAACACAAAAAATCAGAATTAGTTAAAAACACAAAAAATCAGAAATAGCTAAAAACACAAAAAATCAGAATTAGCTAAAAACACAAAAAATCAGAATTAGCTAAAAACACAAAAAATCAGAATTAGCTAAAAAGACAAAAAATCAGAATTAACTAAAAAGACAAAAAATCAGAATTAACTAAAAACACAAAAAATCAGAATTAGCTAAAAACACAAAAAATCAGAATTAGCTAAAAACACAAAAAATCAGAATTAGCTAAAAACACAAAAAATCAGAATTAACTAAAAACACAAAAAATCAGAATTAGCTAAAAACACAAAAAATTAGAATTAACTAAAAACACAAAAAATCAGAATTAGCTAAAAACACAAAAAATCAGAATTAGCTAAAAACACAAAAAATCAGAATTAACTAAAAACACAAAAAATCAGAATTAACTAAAAACACAAAAAATCAGAATTAGCTAAAAACACAAAAAATCAGAATTAACTAAAAAGACAAAAAATCAGAATTAACTAAAAACACAAAAAATCAGAATTAGCTAAAAACACAAAAAATCAGAATTAGCTAAAAACACAAAAAATCAGAATTAGCTAAAAACACAAAAAATCAGAATTAACTAAAAACACAAAAAATCAGAATTAGCTAAAAACACAAAAAATCAGAATTAGCTAAAAACACAAAAAATCAGAATTAGCTGAAAACACAAAAAATCAGAATTAGCTAAAAACACAAAAAATCAGAATTAGCTAAAAACACAAAAAATCAGAATTAACTAAAAAGACAAAAAATCAGAATTAGCTAAAAACACAAAAAATCAGAATTAGCTAAAAACACAAATTCTATTTTTCGAAAACATTAAAAAAACAAATTCTGATTTACCAAAAACACATTTTATCAAAAAACGCTATTTTCAGCAATTAAAAAAACATATGTATATATAATTAATATCATTCAATAGCTTGAAGTCTGCTCTATATTTTGATAAATAATTCATCTAAATTGGTCCTTATTCCTTTTAATGAATTATAAAAAGGGTGACAAATTGGGCTGCCCCTTAGCCCGTTCCTCACCTTCTCCATCCAAATTGTTGACCACATTCAATGCGCACAATTCGGCAACAATTGGTGCCGATGGCACAGCAACAATTTCCTGTTTGGCCAATTCAATGGCGGCATCCAATTCGGCGAGCACTTTTTCTGGCCATTGTTCGGCGGATTTTGTTGCCAATTTCACCTCCAACATTTGTCCATCCGAAAGTGTCAATCCATCCATGGACAATGCGGCCAATGCATCCATTCCAGTGCCGAGGACAATGTGCAAAAATTGGCATTCAATTCTATAAAAATTAATTTCAATTAAATTAAATAAAAAATAAATTAATTTTAAATTATTCTCCCTTTAAAAATTTATTTTAATTTAATTATTTTTCCCTAAAATTTTTTACTTGGAGACGAGAATGGCCGAGCCAAGTTCAAAAATTTTGCTGAAAATTTCCTTGCAAAATTGTTGCGGAAATTGTTGTGGATGGCCGGAAACGGAGCAAATTATTGTTGGATTTGGTGGGCCAATTGAACTAAAAACGAATAAAATTACCAAAAATTTATTTTATTTTCACTCACTGAATAATATCCTTCAAAACGGGTTCAGCCTTTTGAAAATCAAATTTGAGTGTATCCAAATGGAAAATGGCAAAAACCGGTCGATGATCGGAGGTTTTCAGTTCGGATCGGCCATAACTAAAAAATACCATAGAGCGGTTATTTAATTAATATTTTCTAGAAACTTACTGAATTAAGCGCACCAAATTGTTTTGGTCCATCCAAAGGATTCGATCAGTCCAAGCAGGCGATCTAAATTAAAATTTAAATTAATTAGGTCTACCCAAAATTGCTAAACCCAAAAACATAAACATGATAATCCAAATCCCAAAATCCAATTGATCTAAGTTACCAAAAATTGATATTCTATAATTAAAAGCCCAACACCAAAAATCTTTAAATCCAAAATTAGAAAATAAAAACCCTACCGAGAAAAGGAAATTTTTGATTAGAATTTTAGGTATCGAAATATAGTGAAAAGAGGAAAAAACCAAATATTTTTCGGATTTTGGATATAGAGATTTTGGGGTGAATATTCAAATTATTAATCAAAAATTTAATATTAATTTTAATATTAATTTTTTATGTTTTTTAATTCTTGTATATTAATAAAAAATTCATTAATTAATAATTTATTATTAATTTATTTTTTTTATTCTAATTAATTAAATTTAATATGAATTTATCCATTTTTTTTCCTACCGGCATTTTTCCGATGTATCATAGTCATCGCTGAATGTGTCATATTTATATGTAGGCGCAAAATGCAATGGGCCTTCTTTAAAGCCGACAAAAATCTTTTCAAGGGAAAAATTATTTAAATATTTTTTTTTGGAATTTTTTTCTTACATTTCCCAACTCCTTCTGTTGGGTCAATTGATCATTTTCCGCAAGGTAGGCAAATTCATTTGCTCGAATTGCATTTTTCACCTCTTCTCCTTTAAATTTGGGCATTTTTGATTTTTTCCCATTAAATTTTGGTATTAAATTTTTTTTCTTTAAAATTGGGCATTTTTTATTTATTTTTTCTTTTAAATTTAGACATTTTTTATTTAATATTTCCCTTTAAATTTAGGCATTTTTATTCTTTTTTTCTCCTTAAATTTAATCATTTTTACTTAATTATTTTCTCATAAATCAGACATTTTTTATTTAATTTTTTCCACTTAAATTTTGCTTATTTATTATTTAATTTTTCATCCAAATTTAGGCATTTATATTTAATTTTTTTCCATTAAAAATAGTTCTTTTTAAATAGGTAACAGACCATTCAATGAAATCCTGTAATTGAAATCGCCAATCCAAAATATGGCATCATTCTGCTCAACAGTTCGTCCCTTGAATTAAAATTGAATTAACAAATTGAAATTAAATTTTTTGGAAAATTATCAAGAAATAAATATTAAATTTTGTGGCAAAAAGAATTAAAAATAAAAAAAATGTTGGAAAATTTATTAGCAAATAAAATTAAATTTATAAATTGTTAGTAAATAAAAATAAATTTTATTTTTGAAAAATAAATAAATTTAAATTAAATTATTCCGTACCATTGGAAAGCGAATCCTCTTCAGCGCCGTCAAATAGTCACTATTCCTGGCGGCAATTTCATTTTGGCCAGCGGCAAAATGCGAACAAACAAAGCAAACACTTGTGGAATTGATGGTCATTCGGACGGCAATTGAGCCTTTATTCCCGGTGGCACCGCCCATCCCCGTTTTCACTTCACCAATGGCCACATCCTTTACGGATGCCAAAAGGGAAGAACGCACAAAAAGGATAAGGCAAACGCCAACCTAAAAATACGAAAAAAATTAAGAAAAAAATAGGAATAAAATTCAATAGATTCAGTTAATTTTTAGCCCATATCTCAACGAGGAAAAAACCAATTTTGGAATGCAATATATCATTGAAAGCCCAAAGTGTTCTTTACAAAATGGCCTATTTAAATTTTAAAAATTCGGACAAAATAAAAATGATTCTTTGAAGAATGCCCTCTTCTCCATCTACCACCCCCCACCCCTAGCAAAAATGTCATCAACCCTCTGTGGTTATCGGCCCATATCTCAATGAGGCAAAGGCCAATTTAGGAAGGGGATATATCATTGGAAAGCCCAAACTGTCCTTTACAAAATGGCCATTTTACATTTTCCCAAAATTCTTTCGGTCGGAGAAAATTTTAAATAATGCCATTGGGCTAGATGATTCAGTCCATTCTTCTATTTTTGGCCCATATTTCAACGAGGAAATTGCCAATTTAGGAAGGGCAAATATCATTTGAAAGCCCAAAATGTCCTTTATAAATTGGCCTTTTTAAATTTCATAAAACCCAAACTTTAAAAAGTTATATGTCTTTGAGTGGAATAAACCCGAATATTTTTTTTGTTGAAGGAAAATCCGCTTATTTTACAAATTATTTTAACATTCAAAAAGCAAATTAGAATTGGCCACTTTTTAAAGGGCATTTAGGGTTTTCAAATGGCATATCGCCTTCCTGAATTGGTTGATTCCTTCCACGAGATATGGCCAAAAATTTTAAATTACTTACCAATTGTTCGCAGCAAAGGACAACAAAATTCTCTGCTTTTTCGCCAAAATGTTCTCGTTGGAATTCATCAATTATTCGTTTAATTCCGCTGCACCAAATTCGTTGATTCGTTGTGCTGGCTTTGACCAAATTGCTGGCATTCAAATCCACAATTTCCTCCAGGCCAATTCCAATCAAATCATAGTTCAATGAATCAATGTCGACTGTAAATGGAAATATATGGGAATTTTTTGATAAATTAATTTTAAGCCATAAAATCATATACAAATAAATTTTTTATAGAAAAATCTGGCATTTTTGAGGCCATAAAACTTGGTCAAATTTGATTCGTTTTCGTTTTTAAAATAAGATAACTTATTAGCCTTATAAAGTCAACTTTAATTCTGTAATATTTTGCTTTATGGCCCAAGCCCAAGTTTTATGGCCTCAAAAAATTTTGATTTAAATTCAATGATTTTATGATGGTCAAATTAATATTTTAAAAAAGCAATAATTTATAAAAAAAAAATGAGTATCGAAAAATTAGTAATTTTAGTGCCAAAAAATTGTCCAAAAGTGTAAGAATTTAAAATCAAAAATATCTAAACATTGGTAATTTTGGTGGCAAAATATTGTTTAAAAAATGATAGAATTTAAATAAATTTATTTAGAAAAATTTGTAATTTTATGCCAAATCAGACTCCTCCCTATTTAAAACTAATCCTAAAATTCTTACTTATGTCCAAATTAGTTATATGGCCTTAAAAATAAGTCAAGAAATTACATAAATTAATTGTTTCATTTTTTTAATAATTTGTGGAAATTAATGAATTTAATATATAAATATTACGCAAATTTGTTGGGAAAATCCATGGACCAAGTGAATTGTTGTCCTTATAGGCCACATTGTAAATATTCTTCCCGCCATTCACATTCCAAGTGCCGGCAAAAATTTTCAACGAAATTGGAATGCACATTTCCTTCTCCCGCTCAACAAATTCATCCAAATTTGGGCATTCTGCATAAATAGGGGAAATTAAAAATAATTTAATTTAAATATTATTTTTATTGTTAGAGATCAGATTTATAGTATGCATGTATTTATATACAAATGTATGTATTTATATGTGTTTTATATCAAACGTATGTATTGTATTTATATATGAATGTATATATTATATAGAAATGTATGTATTTATACACAAATGTATGTATTTGTATTTATATGTGTTTATATACAAACGTATGTATTGTATCTATGTACTGTATTTATATGTATCTATATACGAATGTATTTATTTATATTTATTTTATATACAAATGTATGTATTTGTATTTATATGTGTTTATGTACAAATGTATGATGTATTTATATGTATGTATTTATATACAAATGTAGGTATTGTATCTATGTACTGTATTTATATGTATCTATATACGAATGTATGTATCTATATGTATTTTATATTTATATATGAATGTATGCATGTATTTGTATTTATATGTGTTTATATACAAATGTATGTATTTGTATTTATATATATACAAATGTGTGTATTGTATGTATGTACTTATTTTGTATTTATATGTATCTAATACGAATGTATGTATTTATATGTATTTTATATAGAGAATGTATGTATTTCAAAAATGCATATTTTGGCAAATTTTTGGCAAAAATTGTCCTAGCAATGAAAATAGATAAATTGTTTGTATATTCTAAATTTTTTTTCAAAATTTTCATATTTTTGCACTTTTTCCTTTATATAAATCCGGTTCCTATTTATCATACAATTTTGCATCCATTTTTCTTATTTTAATTAATTATTAATTAATTTAAATATTAATTTATTATCAATTTTTTATTTTAATTTATTAAAAATTTTAATTTTATTATGGAAAAATTGAAAACCAACCAAAGAAATATGAATTTGCTGAAAAATGGGAATTTATAAAAAATATTTAATTTTAATTTCACCTCTAAGCAAATTTGTTGGAAGAAGGCTGAAAAGTTTGTCAAATTGCCGTTGACCAAATAGCCTGCCAAAGAGGAGTAAATCGAATGATTCTTGTTTGGCCGAATCCATCAAATTATTTTGAATTGTTCGAACAATGGAACGGCTCGCATCTTTCAACTATGAAATTTGAAAAAAAAAATTTAAAAAAAATTTAAATATTATTATTTTTGGGGAATTTTAGGTTTTGACCTATTTTTAAATGTAAAATGTATCAAATTTGATGAGAAAAGCATAAATAAATTATGTTTTTGAGTATTTATTCCATTTTTTGATATAATTTTTTGTACCTATTTTTCCTATTTTGACATTTTTTTAGAGGGAAAATTTCATTAGAAAAATATAATAAAATACCAAATTACTTATTTTGAGGTCCCCGGTATTTTTGGCAAATTTCACAAAAAAAAACTTTATTTTACGATTTTAATAGCCTTTCCATAAATATTTACTATATTTTTTCTATTAAAAGCCCAAGGGCTTTTATTTCTAAGAGACCCTACAAAGGAAAAAAAATCCATTTTTCACCTTAAAAATTCTCTAGGGTTACGGTAGGGTTTATTATTAGAAAATGGGCTTTTATTTTTCATAGACCTTTGGCCTTCTAATAAAAAAAAAATAGAGTATTCACCTTTGATTTGCCCTCCAATGCGCCCGTGCCCGCATAGATTACACTGCATTGGTCACCATTGCGTTGCCACATTTCCCGGATGATTTCCTCAACCCGAGTGATGATGTTCGCTTTGTACTGTTCCACACCCAATTCGGTCAATTGGGCAACGATAGCACGCATTCCAATTAACTTAAATGGAATTAATTTAATCCAAATTTTGAAGCAGATATTCTTCCGCCGTTTAAAATAACCAATCAAGGACTGAACCAATTTTGATGATTTTGGTAACAAATTAAAGAGCAGACTTTTGGCTATCAAATGAAATTAATTTTATTTAAATTGGTTCAAAATTGAATGAATTTATGCCCAAAAAACCACTGAAAATTTCGCTAATTCAATATAAAGGCCATTTAAGTGTTTTTTTGGCCATAAATTCACCACTTTTGAACCAATTTAAATAAAAATTAATTTCATTTGATAGCCAAAAGTCTGCTCTTTAATTTGATACTAAAATCATCAAATTTGGTTCTGTCCTTGATGAATTATTATAAATAAACGGTGATAAATTTATTAAAAGAATGGACCGTTTGAACGCTGTTTGTCCTGTCCAAACAATCCAAGCAATTTGTTCGAATGACGCCGATTTGTTGGCTAAATTTATTTGTATTAATTGGTTGTGTTTTTTAATTCCTTCTCATCAGTAAGCCAATTAATTAATTTAAATGATTGAATGAAGGATGTGGAATAAAAATTTTTCATGAAAATTTAACTAAAATAAATGAGCCAAAATGGCTACGAGGATTAAAAATGTAAATTTGGTTAATAAAAATGTTTTAATTAATATCCTATCCAAAAAGGATTCGAACCCGTAAGTCAATGGAATAGAAAACGGGGAGGATACCCACTAGACTATGAATGACGGTAAGTGGCACTTTTGATAATTTTAATAACCCAAAATGATGGCTAATCAATTTATGTCATGTGACCATTCAAAACTTAAATTTCGGACACCAAAATGACGATCAAAAGTACAAAAAGAAGTAATTTTTCTAAGTTTTGATTTTGGTCATAATGGCTAGCAATTATAATATTTTTGGATGATCTAATAAACCCAATCTTAAATGCACTTATAAATTTATATTAAAATTTGTTAATGAATTTATAGCCCATTAAAGTTGCCTGAGACGAAATTGGCCCATTCCTACCTTATTTGGCATTGTCCATTTTGATGGAAAAAATTGCACTCATCAATGTAGGCGGAAATATCCTTGATTAATCGCTTCACACTTTCCTTGGATTGTTTCACTTCCGCATGATAATCAAAGGAAACGAGGCGAACATCCACACAATGGGTTGAGGATTTGAGGGCGGACTTAAAAATAAATAAAAATTTTTAAAAAAATCAAAAAATTTTTAAAAATTTTTTTAAAAAAATTGGAAAAAAATTCAAAAATTGTTAAAATTTCAAAAATTCAAATTATAAAAATTTCAAAAAAAAAATGTAAAAATTTCAAAAATTATAAAAATTTACCAAATTCAAAAAATAAAAATTTCATACATTTCAAATAAAAAAATCGAAATTTTAAAAAAATCAAAAATTTAAATATTTACTTTAAATGCATTCGAAAGTGCAAATTCTCCCTTCTTTGAGCTAAGTAGATTGACACTCAAAATTTTGCCATAAAATCTTTTGAGGCGAGTAAAATGCCTAAAATTTGATAATATAAATAAATTTATTTATTTAATTTTAATGGTCTATTTACCTTTCCAACGCAACCAATGAAAGTTCCAAAGGCTTCATTTTCACAACATGGGAGCCAACATTTATTCCGGGTTGTTCCCAGAAAAGTGGAATCTATAAAATATTTTTTTAAATTTTTATCTTAAATTTGGTGGCGGATTTTTAGATCATCGTAAAAATGGTAAATTTTTACATATTTTTTGTGAAATTTGTCAAAAGTAATTTTTTGCATTTTTTAATGAAATTTTCCCGAAAAAGGTGCCAAAATAGGGATAAAATGTAATAAAATTTTTTTTTGATTTTTTAATGCATTTTTCTAATGAAATTTTCCTTCAAATAGTGTCAAAAATTGGTTAAAATTGGTCAAAAAATTACATCAAAAAATAAAATAGATGCTCCAAAAAATATTTATGAGTTTTCTCATTAATCTGATTACAAAAAATGGAATAAAACCTAAAAATTCTTCTCTATAATAATATAAATTAACACATACCGAACCACGAATTTGCAAAAATGAACATTCTTGCTCTTCAAAAATTACAATCTAAAATAAAATTAAATATTTAAAAATATTTTTAAACGGATAAACTTGTTCAGTTTCTACAAAATTTGCAACATTTCCTTCATCCTTTAATTAATTAAAATTAATTTAAAATTTGAAAATAAAAATTTAACATTGATTCCGCGAACATTGAATCTGGTGCCAACATGTTCGCAGCTTAATCGTGAAATGATGGCCACCTTAAAAGAGTGAAATTGTGAATTATTGGTTAGGTTTAATTTTATTTATAAGACTTCCAATTTTTTCACATTGGTTTAAAGGTGGTTTAAATTTTAAACCTATGGTCAAGTGAAATTTCGAGTTTCAAACCGGTTTCGGCCAATAAAGTTTTGCGTCCTTTTGGGTTTTAAATCCGGTTTATGTTTTGTCAAAAATTTCTGTTTTTAAACTTATAAGTAATAGTCAAATGAAATTTCGGGTTCTAAACTGGTTTAAATTTTTGGGCTGAACCAAAGTTATGGCCTAGTGAAATTTTGGATTTTTAAACTGGCTTAGCTAATGAAAGCTTAGTTCTTAAACGGTTTGGTCAATGAAATTTTTGGCTTATTAAAATTGATTTGGTTGGTCAATTGGAATTTAGCGTTTTTAAACCGGTTTAATATTTTTAAAATGGATCAAATCTGAAAGATGGCTGTAAAAATGGGATCGTTTTAAAATTCGCAAAAAATAAAAACAAAAACCTTTGCCGTTCGATGTCCCAAATAAATTGTCCTAATCAAAACGGAACCACAAATGCATTTTACGCACCAATCTGTCGGCTCAATATTGTAGCGGTCAAAAGGGAATGTCAAATTTCGATTCCTTAATTTTCTCTTTATTTAAATTATAATTTTAAAAATAAACCAGTAGAAACGAAAATCAGCAGCCGGTGTGCAATTTTGATTATTCCTCTTTTGTTGCAATGAAACGGACAAATTGAAACAGTTTTGACGATCAGCGGAATTGGAAAAATAAAAAATTCCGGATGAGAGAAGTTTTTGTAACTAAATTAAAATAAAATGTATAAAAATAAATGAATGGTATTTAATTTTGAGGGAAAAAACATTGAAAATGGCGAACGGGTTTTAGCAGTTTAATGGTTTGTCCCAGACCCTAACGCGTCGATTGGTATTTAATTCGTCATGCTTTGCTAAAAAATTAAGGGTTTTAAACAGTTTAAACCATCTCATAGTTTTTGGTTCAAAACTAATTAAAAATTGTTTTTAGACCTAATAAGCCAAATTATGTAGCCAGTCGATGCGTCTCGAAGAATCTATCGATTATGAGTTTTAGGGTTTGGGGGTCTAGGACAAACCATTAAACCGCTAAAATCATTTGGTCTAGGACAAACCATTAAACCGCTAAAATCTTTTCGCCATTTTAAATATTTCCCAAAAATAAAAGTCAAATGAGAATAACCTCAATAATTCGCTGATCAACCGGCTCATCAATTTTGGCATTCAATGGCACAAATTGAACATTGCTTATTTTGTACTAAAACATTTTTAGTAATTGGATTAATTGGAAACAAACAATGTCAGAATTATAAAGTTGGCCAACAGATAAAACGCCAGTGACCAAAGCCAAATATTCCAAGTCTAATTAAAATATTTAATTATCAAAAATGTCCATAAAATTAACCTTCAGTCAATTTAAGAATGCCCAGAAGCGCAAATCCATCCACAATTTTATGGTAGCCGGATTTGAGTGTATTCCCCAATGCTTTGTCGCATTCAATTATTCCACTTTGTTGCAGCAAAAGATATTTCTCATTATTGGTTGATTCAATCAAAACACCACTGCCATTATTGGCACCATATAAATGAATACTTCGTAAAGACATATGGGAATTTCTTGCTAAAATTGAAAATTAAAATTACTGTTAAATTGTAAAATATTAGGAAATACGGCTATCAGAATATTTCTGTTTAATAAATGAGTAACCAAACCAAAACCAAATTAGTACCAAGTTCCATGCCAACGGCAACGGAAATTCCCAATAATTTTATTAATTTAACGATTTTGCTAAAAATGAAAATCATGCATGAAGAAAAAAGGAAAATAGTACTGAAAAATGAGAGGTTAGGATGAAAAGGGAATAACAAAATAATGCCAAAAGAAAATCGCTTAATTTTAGCAATTTTCCACGATTTACGCTTGCAGGGCTTGGCTTGCGCAATTTTGGCTTGCGCAATTTTGGCGCCATATCCGCGTTCATATTAAACCAAAATCAAATTTATTTATGTTTTCAAGTTTAAAATGATGGAAAATTGTCGGCTTTTATTTTAATAAAAAACCCAAAAATTATTAAGAGAAAACAATAAAACTAATTATTAGCTTTAACTTCGATACAAAATGGACCAATCTTTCGATCAATTTGGTGGAGGCGGCTGGGGTGAACATGGCGATGGCGATCAAAATGAATATGCTCTTCAACCACTTCATCAACAAAAAAGTGTTTATGACAAAGTTCCAGTGCAAGTTGAAATTGATGATTTGCTCCAAATGCCATCGGATGAGGAACATTTCAAGTTTGGCAAATATTCATTCAATACGGTTTTATTAAACTTTTAATATCAAATAATAACAAAAATTTCAAAGATCCGTGTTATTGGAAAAATTGTCAACATTCACATTGACCCGAATCAATCAACTTCAACCTATGAGATTTGCGATCCGCTGGCCCCGGATTCGCGTACAGCCCGACGATTGACTGTCATTGTTATTAATCAGGAGGAAAATTCGGTATTTAAAAATATGCAAGAAATAAATTTAGTCATGGAAATATTGGAAATCAGGCATTTCCGGAATTGGCCATTCTTTTAGTTAGGCAATTTTGGAAATCTCGGCTTCTAAATGCCGTATTAGAAAATAGCTTCATTCAACTTTGCATGGTCGATTTAGTTTATGAAATTTTAATTTCAAACCGGTTTGAGCTTGTTTTGAAAAGTTGAACCATTGTTTAAACCCAAACTGGTTTTGGGTTTACTAAATTTTTGCCTATGTTTTATTTTGGGTCTGAAATCGAAATTTCATATACTAAATCGACCATGCCGAGTCGAATGAGTCTATTCTCGAGTCTTTGGGTTGCCTAGAAGCTGTAATTTCTAAAACCGAAACCGGTTTGGGTTTAAAAAATGGTTCAACTTTTAAACTAATAAGCTCATATCGGTCAACTCGTAAATTCCCGGAAGTTATCAATTTCCAATGTTTACTGCAACAAATTTATATTCAACATTTTTAGCGCGTCGTTCCCAATAAGGCAAATCTTATGGAGGGGCAAACCATCCACATTATGGGCAAAGTTCGACCAGTAAGTTTTGGGAAATTTTAGTGTTTTAATTTCGTATTGATTAAAGTTTAACAATCGCGTTGGTCTGTTGAGCATCCACATTCGCGACATTGACATGGATGAAATTGAACTGTTCAAGATGGAATGCAAATTGGCAAAACATTATTACAAAGAGGTTTTTTAAACCCTATTATGATTTAAGGCTTATCACTTATTATTGGTTTTGGATATGCAGCCTAAATTTTAAGACAGAAGGTTAAGGCTTAGACTTGGCTTAATTTATCCTGAATAGGTTAAAGAAATTAAGGAATAATTTTTGAAAATTTTCGACCTAGAGAAGAGACTTATTTTTGAAAAAAATTGAGGTATTGTGTTCGAACCCATTCAATGGAAAATATTTTTGCAGACTTTGTAGTCACTTTTACACTTTTATTCATCTTTGGGCATTCTACAGTACATTTCTAGACAAAATTTTTTTGAAAATTTTCATCCCAAAGAGCAGACCTTATTTTTGCATAAATCGAGGTCTCAGGTTCGAATCCGCACAGAAGAAGTTATTTTTTCGGACTCTTTTTTTCACTTTTGTGCATTATTATACATTCTAAACTACGATTATAGACGAATTATAGTAATTTCAAAGCAATTAGTATACCAAAATTAATTTAAATAATTAAAATGTTAAAATTTTTTAAAGAATTTGCCTGATCTGCCGGCGCAAGCATTGGAGAATACCATTTTCAAAATATTGCCAACTCCAAAGGAACAACAACAAACGCGTCCAGGCACTGGAATGAGCGCAAATCGACCATCAACAATGACACCTTCAAGTCGAGGAGGGATGGGAGGATATTCCAATGCTCCACCAACAACGCCGGTTCGATCCAATAGCAATGCAATGCAATATCATCAGGCACAAAGCAGCAACAGCAGTTATGGACTGACAATGCAGCAGAAACGAGTTTATATTTTAATTCTAAATATTTAATTGGATAAATGTTTGTAAATGTTAAAATCCAAACCAGTTTGAGTTTAAACTTTTATAAATCTCTGCTTCTAGACCATATAGGCTCTAGAGTAGGCTCATTTGACCCGTCTTGGTCAATTTACTCTATGAAATTTCAATTTCAGACCGATAATAATGCTTAGACAAAAGTTAGTAAACCTAAACCGGTTTGGGTTTAAACAATGGTTCAGTTTTTAAAAACAACTCAAACCAGTTTGAAATTGAAATTTCATAGACTAAATCGACCATGCCGAGTCGAATGAATCTATTCTCTAGTCTCTGAGATGCTTAGAAACCAAGATTTTTAGAACTTTAAACCCAAACCGGTTTAAGTTTCAAATATTTCTTTATAATAATTTTTTTTTCATTTTTTTCCAGATTTTTGACTTCATCATGCGCTTTTCCCAATCCAACAGCGGTGGTTCTGGTGTCCACGTTGAACAAATCCGTGCCCATGTTCGGCCGAACAGCGATTTCAACGATGACCTGCAATTCCTTCAAAATGATGGCAAAATTTACACAACCGTCGACGATGACCACTTTGCAATTGTTGAATAAAGGAAAGAGGAGAGAAGAGAGAAAATGTATTGAGGAATTTGGAACTTATTTAATTACTATTTATTTTTTGATTTTTGGAGATCTCCAACGACCGACGCTTTTTTGACAATTTTCTCATTTTTGGAAAATAATTTTCATTAAACTGATGATTTCACTTATTTAATACTGGATTTTCACTTTTATTTATTTCCACTCTGAATAAAAATTGAATTTATTTTTCATTTTTTCAAGAAAGTTTATAATGGACTTTATTATTCTTTATTTATTATTTAATTTTTAAGAATATTTACGTCGTTGAAAAGATTTTCAAGGTTTAATGGTTTAATCAGCATCATAAACCTTATATCCAATCGATAGATCTCGTCAAGGCGCATTATTTGACAATAGTTTGATTTAAATGTAACTAATTTTAAATAACCATACTGGTTTAAACGGTTTAAAACCAAAATGGGCTTAAACCAAAGCCAAAACCCAATCACTTAAAATGGTTTAAATACTAACACCAAAATCGGTTTAAACTTTTCAAAACCAGAATAAAAATCGGTTTAAAATATTAAAAACAAGAACCAAAATGGTTTTAAACAAAAGCAAAAAATGGGGTTTAAACCGTTTAAAACCCTTTAATTGTTGACCAAACCATAACCAAATTATATACCATTTAATGCATCTTGACCAGCTCTATCCAATTTGATATATTTGATTTGTGTATATATGGGACAAACCCTCCTTTAAACCATTAAACCGCTATAATTATTTTAAGATTATATGTAGTCTTTTTTCGTTAAATTCAATGTCTTTTTAGCAAATTAAATTACCTATTTAATTTTCTTTATAGATTTAATCCATAAATAATATGGAAGAAGACAACGCGGACGACATAATAAAATGGTTATTCAAGGACACAACCAAATTGGACTGCCAAGGGAATGTTTGGATGTGCATTGAGGAGGGCGCCCGCCAAATACGTTGGGAGGTTTAATAAAATTAAATAAATAATTTTAAATAAATCAATAATTAATAGGCTCGACTTCGAGGAAATTTGTTGGCACTGAAACCAATTGAAATGGTCGCTGAACCATTGTTATTTGTTTGCGAAAAATTGGACATTCAAAAATGTGAAAATGCGACGGATTTGTGTTTGAAATTGAAACCGAGCAAAGAATTGTTGATGACATTCCAAGATGAAAAGGAGTTGGACAAATGGACAATCAAGGTTTGATTTTCTTATGTAAAGGATACTCATGACAGTCTTTTGGCCATATTTCGTGGAAGGAAGCAACCAATTGAGGAAGGCGATATGCCATTTGAAAGCCCTAAATGTCCTCTAAAAAGTGGCCAATTCAAATTGTTTTTTGTAATGTTAAAATTATTTGTAAAAATAAGCGGCCATTTCCTCCAACAAACAAATATTCGGTTTATTCCACTCAAAGACATATAACTTTTTTGAAGGATGGATTTTATAAAATTTAAAATGGCCATTTTGTAGAGGACACTTTGGGCTTTCCAATGGTATATCGCCTTCCCAAATTGGTAAATGCCTCGTTGAGATATGAGCCAAAAGAAAAATAGCCCAAGTTCTGAATCGCCCTTTACCGATAATTTTAATTTTTTTTATTTTTAAATTTAGCTGAGCACTTGTTCACATCGAATTGCTCAGGCGGAATATGATCAGGTTAAAATTTATTCATTTTACTATTTTAAAATTTACATTCAGATTTTAACCACTCATTTTTCGCATAATTCCGAAGTGGACAATGCAAAAATGACTCCATTTGGCTATTTCCTGACTTCACCAATTCTACGGGAACAATCATTTTCTCTATTTCAGGTTTTTAATTGTAATATTTAAGGCCAGAATTTTTATAGGTTTTAATTTATTTTTGTATCAGATTTGATAAGAAAAATACAAAAATAATGTTTTTTTTGAGTATTTATTTCATTTTTTGGTCTAATTTTGTGACTAATTTTTACCTATTTTGTACTTTTAGGGAAAATTTCATTAGAAAAATGCAATAAAAAACCAAAAAACACATATTTTTAATTTCTCGAAATCTATTATGGTAATAAATTTCACCAAAAAACCTAATAAAATACCAAATTTTCTTTATTATTAGCCCCTTCTAGTACAAGTCCTTTCTTCAATAATAGCCAGCTTTTGAGAATTTTTAGGGAAAAAATAGGTTAAAAACCAACATAATTCATCATTTTAAATCATTTTCCATCACTGGGATTCGAACCCATGATCTCCCTTTACGAAACAAAATTTTAACCCACTGCGCTAAAGGGACCAAATTTCTTTCCTTCCTAAGAATTCTCACCCCCCATTTTTTTAAAATAATAGTCCCTTTTTGTGGAGAGTCTCAAAAATTATAGCCCTAGGGTTATTAATAGAGGGAATACGGTAGGAATCTATTTTGCGGTTTTTGGGACCTAAAAATTCTCCTAAAATATTTATTAATATTTTTAAACATTTTTTAGTCAGCAAATGTGCCAAATAAGCAAATAAAATGTGCGGAAATGATGTATGAAAGCAAATTGTCAATGCTTATTCCTGGCCAAATGATCAAATTGTCCACGGAATGGACAACGGAATTAAGGGATGAGCTGTTGGCCAAACTTTGGCGAATCCGAAATTCTGCAATGGTCGACACACTGCATATGGTCGTTCGTCATCTCAATTCCAACATTGAAGTAATTATTATTTAAATTCGAAATTAATTGATTTTTAGTGAAAATCCTAAAAATCTCTACAAAAAATAGATTATTTTAAGGGCCAATCCAAAATTTCTATATAAATTAGGGACATACCACCATACCTACTGTATATATTCTATTAGAAGCCCATGGGTTTATAAATTTCAAAGCCTCTCTAGGGTGGGCTTTAAATAGAGATTGGGCTTCTAATGGAATAATTACGGTAATTGATTATTTATGGATCATCCAAAAAATCCCTACATCTAAAATCTCTATACACAAAATCTCTAAAGTGAATAAGTTAGGGCCAAATTTTGTACTTTTTCTCTTGGAGAGTTTAAAAACTTCTCTGTAGTGATTTTTTGGTATAGGGATTTTCAGGTAAAGAATTTTTGAATATATTTTTGAGTCTGGGGATTTTGGTATTGGTATATTGATTTTTTTGTATAGGAAGTATTTTGGATATAAGGATTTTGACTACTGCTGCTGGGGTTTTGAGGAGCGGTTTTTTGGTATTGGCAATTATGTTGGGATTTTAGGTAAATAGGTAGATTTTAGGTATCGAGATTTTCAAGTGTAAAAATTTTATGGTAAATTAGACATTTAAATTTACAATTAATTTTTGATAAATCAATAATTATTGATTATTTTCCATTTCCACAGATTCACACTCAAGCCACCGAATTCCTGGATTCCTACAGTGGACCATCATTTCGACTGTCCACCGAAAAGTATCGTGTCTCATATTTGTATGTTCCAATAAATTTGCATGCACAATTCTTTGCAATTGATGACAAAAGGATTTGCCATTTTTTGACCACTGGTTAATTTAATTTAAATTAAATTTGTATTTTTTTTATATTTTCAGGTGCATTGGCTGGTAAATTTACTTTTTTATTTTTAATAATTTTAAAATTATTTTTAATTCTAAAAAATTTTTTTAAGAATAATTAATTTTTAATAATTTTAAATTTTTAAAAATTTAATTATTCAGTTTTTAAAATAGTTTTAAATAAAATAGTTTTTTAAATTTTAAAATTCTGAAAAATTTAATTTATTTTAAATTATTTAATTATTTTTAAATTAATTTTAAATAATTATTTATTTTAAAATAATTAATTTATTAAATCCATTTTCCAGCCCTTCCATTACGTTTTTCGGGTGGTGGCCTTTTTAAATTGAGGTAATTTTATTTTATAAATTTCATTTTTTTAAATTTTTATTTAGGAATAAATTTGGCACAAATTTGACCCCCAATTCCATTGACCATACCAATGAGGGCAGATTCCATCAAAGAAGACTGATTTTGCATTCATTAAAACGAAAAATTGGCGAATTGACTCGACGCATTGATTTGGACTGGAAAATCGACGATAAAATTGATCGAACTTTGGTTGAACTGATTTCGGAAACAAAACAGGTACAAAATTGATATTTTTTAATATTATTTTTATTTTTTTTAAATTTTTAAAATCATTTTTTGGATTATTTTTTAATTCTGATTTTTTGTGTTTTTAGCTAATTCTGATTTTTTGTGTTTTCAGCTAATTCTGATTTTTTGTGTTTTTAGCTAATTCTGATTTTTTGTGTTTTTAGCTAATTCTGATTTTTTGTGTTTTTAGCTAATTCTGATTTTTTGTGTTTTCAGCTAATTCTGATTTTTTGTGTTTTTAGCTAATTCTGATTTTTTGTGTTTTTAGCTAATTCTGATTTTTTGTGTTTTCAGCTAATTCTGATTTTTTGTGTTTTTAGCTAATTCTGATTTTTTGTGTTTTTAGCTAATTCTGATTTTTTGTGTTTTTAGCTAATTCTGATTTTTGTGTTTTTAGCTAATTCTGATTTTTTGTGTTTTTAGCTAATTCTGATTTTTTGTGTTTTTAGCTAATTCTGATTTTTTGTGTTTTTAGCTAATTCTGATTTTTTGTGTTTTTAGCTAATTCTGATTTTTTGTGTTTTTAGCTAATTCTGATTTTTTGTGTTTTTAGCTAATTCTGATTTTTTGTGTTTTTAGCTAATTCTGATTTTTTGTGTTTTTAGCTAATTCTGATTTTTTGTGTTTTCAGCTAATTCTGATTTTTTGTGTTTTTAGCTAATTCTGATTTTTTGTGTTTTTAGCTAATTCTGATTTTTTGTTTTTGGCTAATTCTGATTTTTGTTTTTAGCTAATTCTGATTTTTTTTTGTTTATTATTTACTTTTTTAATTTTAATATTGAAATCATTTCAGTTACGCGAAACAATTGTGGATTTTATAAACACCTTCCCAAATATTCACAATTTGGTCGACTCTCTCTGTGCCGGTGGCTCTGCCCAACAGCAGCATACCACCGGGGAGACAGTGCCCCGCGACACTTTGGCCAATCAAATGGAATTTTTGGAAGCTCAATTCGACATTCTCAATTCAAAAATTGCCGCAATTGGAGTGGACAAAGCCATAAAACAAAGTGCCGAAGAGAGAAAATGCTGTGGGGAAAATATTCGGACGAATTTTCATTTGGCCTTGGATGCGGTCCATCATTTGGCATTGAGCATGGAATCCGCACAAATGTTGTCGCTGATTCAATGCCTTCGGAATCGAAATGATTGCCAACTGTTTTTTCATCTCCAACTTCGGCATGATGCATTGCTTTCACAGGTGGGAAAACAATATATTTTTATCGATTTAAGAAAAATCAATAATAATCTTAATTTTTTATGGAAAATCAAACAAAATTTTTGAATATTTTAACAATTTATTTTTAAAGCGATAAACAATAATATTTTTATCAATTTATTTTTTTAGCTAATTAAAAATAATCAAAAAACATTTCTAATCGATTTTTATAGAATAAATCAATCAATAATTTTTATAATTTATTTTTATAGGCAAAAATCAATCGATAATAATTTTAAATAACTTGTAGAAAAAATTTAATATTTTTATCGATTTTTTATAACCCAAATCAATCAATAATTTTTTGATCAATTTTTAAATTAAAAATTTATAAAATTATGACTGATTAGTGATTATTATATAGGTAAAAAATCGCTCAATAATTACAAATTACATATTTATTTATCTTATCAATTTATTTATATAGGCAATTACAATCACAGTGAACACGCTATTGATGGAAATTTATAATTTGAATGAAGAAAGTGATGAATTACAATTAAAATGGGCAACAAATGACCCATTGATTACATGCTTTGCCTTTCTCAGCTGCTATGGGGATGAACAGGGAATGGTGGGTGGAAAATAAATTAAATTCAAAAAAATATTCAAAATAATATTCTAAAAATTTTTTAATAAATATAATATTTAAAAAAAACATTAAAAAAATTTTTAAATATTCAAAAATTACTAAAAAATAAATTGAAAATTTTATACAGCTCGAAGATTCATTCGAAATTTGGCAACTTTTCCCGCAAATTGCCTCGTTCCGTTTTATTCCGGCAAATTCATCGGTAATCATTCGGGGCTTCTTTATATTAAATATAAACACAGAAATATAGCCATAAAATGGTGATAAAGTAGTGAAAATATTGACAAAAATGGCAAAATATAGACAACCTTCATTCAAATCATTAGAGCAATGGAATTTTTAAATTTACACATTCATATTTTACAAAAAAATTCAAAAATTTTTTCTTAATTTTTATTTACTAAAAATTCCAAAAAAAATTGATTTTCAAAAATTTTTACTAAAAATTCTAAAAAAAATTTTGTTTTCTTAATTTTTGTTTACTAAAAATTCCAAAAAATGTTTTGAAAATTTTCAAAATAAAAAAAAATATTGACATGCCAAAAATAAGAGACAAAATATTGAATATTGGCAAATAAATTTCATTCATGCCAAATCACGAAAAAAATCACTTTAATATTTTTATAAAATTAATTAAATTTAATTAAATTTTTAAAATTTATTTCAATTTTGGATAAGCCAAATTTGCATTCCCCAAATTGAGGGATTCCGTTCGGAAATAAAAATTTCAATTCCATTGCATCCAAACCGACTGAAATGTTTGCCACCAAAATTTGCTTCCGGCCAATGGTTTTCAACAAAAATTTGTTTCTGGAATTTGGGCATCAATCATGAGGGTTGGTTTTGCTGTTTTTTGGGCTGATTTTAAGTAATTTCCATCCAATATCCAACGGAAATTATTAAAAAATAAAAATCTTTTTTTGGGTAAAAATTGTTGTTCAATTTCCACATTTTTTATATTTACTTCAACTCAAAAATTACTAGGATTGTTGTCTTTGCTGGGGCGTGGGGGCGAAGGGGAAATGACGTTTTTTCGACACAAATATTTTCAAATTTTTCCTCAGGCTGCTAAATTTTGGTTTTAATAAAATTTCGGCATATACAAAAACTTAACAATCTCGCCTCTGGCAATGTGCCTGATTCCAGTACTAATAAGCCTTTAATTAGCCATAATCCTAGCCTTAAGACGAAAGCTTACATTAATTTTTGGGTGCTAATTCTTTTGGTTCTAATTTTTCTTAATGGTAAATCCTAACTAATTCACATCCATCGAAATTAAAATTAAATGCTTTTTCTAGTGTAAAAATTTATGTTTTTCCCCTTTATGTGCTATTTAATTTCAATCAAGTCCAAATCTAAAGCCTAATCTTATATATTTTTTTTGGATGCAAATTCTTAAAGTTCTTTTCCTTTTTTGAATTTAAATAATTTGAATATAAATTTGCTTTATTTTTTATTTAATTTTCCTCCATTTTTAAGCATCATTGGCTGCATCCGTTGGTGACATTTCCCTGGAGGAATTGGTGAACCGGACTGCGTTGAAGCAAATTACGGAATATGTTTTAACAATGCAAAATGCTGCAGAAAACAGCGAAAATGGCAATGGGGAAACAATCAATAGACTCCTTTATGATCTCCAACAAACGGTGAAAAATATATAAAATGAAAAATATTTAATTTGCCAAAAAATGAATATGCTAAAAAGATTTTAATGGCTCAGAAGTTTATCCTAGAAGACCTATAAACCTTATGCCCAATTGATAGATCACATTGATATGCATCATTTGATTATGTTTTGGCTTGGGTTTAACAAATTTTAAATTAGTTTTAAACCAAAACCAAAGTGTGATTTAAACATTTAAAACCAAAACCGGTTTAACGGTTTGGAACCAAAAAACAAAATGCGGTTTAAACCGTTTGAAACAAAATCAAAATGGGTTTAAAGGTTTAAAACCATTAAACCAAAATGTGGTTTAAACCGTTTATAACCCTTTAATTGTTGACCAAACCAAAATGTGGTTTAAACCTTTTTAAACCCTTTAATTGTTGACCAAACCAAAATGTGGTTTAAACCGTTTAAAACCCTTTAATTGTTGACCAAACCAAAATGTGGTTTAAACCGTTTAAAACCCTTTAATTGTTGACCAAACCAAAATGTGGTTTAAACCGTTTAAAACCCTTTAATTGTTGACCAAACCATAACCAAATTATATCATTCAATGCATCTTGACCAGCTCTATCCAATTTTGGGTATATTTGGTTTGTGAATTTGTGGGACAAACCATTAAACCGTTTAATTATTTTATTCTTTTTTGGCGAAATATACAATATAAAAATTATTAAAAAATAATTAATTAATTTTTTTAGATTGCCAAAAGTGCTTCCCGAAAGAATACGGACATTTTCAAATTGGCAATGGGCCTTAACAATGCTCTCGGAGGAATGTGCGTATTGTCGTGCAAAAGTGGAAAGGTACTAAAAATAAAAATAAAAATATTATTAAATTAAAAATATTTGATGGTGTGGCTTCGGTCTTGTCCCAGCTTATTGTAGCAGAAGGCAAAGAAAACAAACGCTTTACCAACTGCGCCACGCCATCCATTAATTCAAAGGCAATATCTCTGAAATTAAATTTTTTTTTATTTATTTTGCCACGCCATCCATTAATATAAAATTGGCTTAAAAAAGCAATATTGAAATTAATAAAGTTCTTTTATTTATTTTACCAAAAAATTTAGACAATTTTTGCATAACAATATTCTTACCGAAAATTGCATAATAATTTCATTATCAATTTTTAATAAAATTGGAAAAGAAATAAAATTAATTAATAAATTTTATTGTAATTTTTCTACTTATGATTCTAAAATCCTGAAAAAATTGATGAATTAATTTATAAAAATTATTTTTTTAAACAATATAAATATTAGAAATTGTCCAAAGAAGTGTTATAGGTTAGGGATAAAACATTATGAAAGGTTGAAAAGTAATCAAATTGGTTAAATTTTCCTTTTTTTGCCATAAAAATGCTGATAAATTAAATTTTAGGTACTTTTCGGTTATGAGTCCCCCTCCCCACCAAAATCGTGTGAAATTTTTCACATTATTTGAGTGAATATTAGCATTCTTTTATCAAAATGGCTGGATATGATGAAAATGATATCAGATTCTTGATTAGAACACTAAATTATCCCTTGAAAATGATTTTTATAATTTTTCTTAAGGGGGGACTCATAACCGAAAAGTACCTAATTTTAAAACTAAATTTCCATAAAATATTTAATAAATATATTAAAAAATAATTTCAATAGGATCGAACATCAATGGCCGTAACATTGGAAGAGGGCAGAATTTTGAAGGAAACATGCGGAATATCTACAAAACAGGTCCAATAATCAAATAGGGCTGGGATTTTTATTGATGAAAAATCCTGAAATATTTATTGTGAAATATTGATGAAAAAATGGCCAAATTTTCAAAATTTTTTTTTCAGAAAATTTTAAAAATTAATTTCTAATTTTTTTGCAAAAAAATTCCAAAATCATTTCTCAATTTTTCAAAAAAGTGCCAAATTTTTCGAAAAATTTTTCAAATTTTATAAAAATTTACACTTTTTTTCAGAAAAATTATAAAATTTAATAAAAAAAAATCTTTAAAATATTGACGAAAAGGCCAAAAATGCTTAAATGTTGATAAATATTGGCAAAAAATATCATGAAAATCAACCAAAACAATGATAAAAAAACATATTTTACATTGCGCGGTTTCAAGCTATTTTAAGTTCGCAAACAAAATATTGGTACTTTTCCGTTATCTGTGCCCAGATTTTGAAAAAAAAAATTTGAAAAAAAAATAATTTTCAATTTTTGGCCTCAGAATGAATTTTTAGGGGTAATCGAGGTCGCAGAATCCAAATCCGACTTCCATTTTGTTATATCTTACGATCTTGGTAAGATAATGCCGACTTTTACCAAAATTCCTTTGGTCCCCCCTTTGCCTATCTTGGTACAATTCGGCATTATCTTACCAAGATGGTAAGATATGGCAAAATGAACGTCGAATTCGAATTCCCCGACCTCGATTACCCCTAAAAACTCGTTTTGAGGTCAAAAAATAAAAAAAAATTTTTTTTGAAAAATTGGGCACAGATAACGGAAAAGTTCGCAAACAAAATTTCGATATCAATAAAAATCCCAGAGCCCTATTAACCAATAATTCCCTTACGATTAAATACTGATTCCATCAAAAATTTTTACAGATGCTCGAAATTGTGGAATGTTTGCGGATGAAAGGAGTGCGAAGAGAGAATTGCCGGAAGAACATTGGAAAACCCCTCTACTCATTCAGTCCATTCCAAATGAATTTTTTACCCAAAGAATTTCGTCCCCCTCTGGGCACATTCAGTAACATGGTTGCCTCTTAAAATGACTAGTCGACTCCCTTTCCCTCTCACTTAATTTTATATATTAATTCTATTTCAATAATTATTTATGAATTGTGAAAAGCATAAATTTGTATTCAAATTTCTTTCAAATGAAATGAGAAAAGTGATAAATGTTGAAAAACAATGTAACAACACCCTATAAATCAAAAATCATTATGGCTTTTGAAAATATGGAGAATAAAAGGAGGAAACAATGGATTTAATTTGTATCATTTTTACGAATTTTTGTCTTCTTATTTCTTATAATGTTAACCATAGTCAAACATTGTGAATAGGCTTATTCGACGCGCAATTGTCGAATTAATAGGTAAAATTTCAATTTCGAAACCATTGATGGGCATCAACAAAGATATGGCCAAAAAATGCGTTCCACTTCAATTGGATTCCATCGTTGATTTTTGCCCATTAAAATATCCACTTTTAAAATAATCAAAGTGAAATATATATGAATTAATAGCCCAGAATCTGCCCTTTAATTTGATATAAAATTTATTTAATTTGGCCAATTTCTTCCCGAGTTATGGCCAAAAAAGCCAAGCCCAATTCCTCCCCATTGCCCCCTTCATCATCTTTAAATAAAAGAAATTAAATGCATTCTCCAACGACTGCATAGCGCATTGGTAATGTCGCTGGGTTGGTGACGGTTGGCTCGGGTTCCATTCCCGGCCGAGGATTACATTTTTCCTTGCTTCCTTGTTACTGTTTTTACCCTTATTTTTTTTGGTTGCAGATCAATTGGTCTCGAAATTGAAATTTTACATATTAAATCGAATATTGCGCGTCGAATGCGCCATGGCCGAGCATCTGATTTTCTGAGCCGGATTTATGTTTTTTAGGAAAGACTATAGTCAATGGTTTTTTTCAGAATTTCAAAAAATTTTTTAATCTCATAGTATACATCAATCGACGCATCTCGATGAGCGGAGTCCGAATCTGTCATTGTTTTTACGTAAAACTCAAAACTAAGAAAGTTAAGGCCATATAAAATTTATAAGGTGTATAGATGAGGATGACCCATGTGACTAAAATGGCCATAACTTTCTTAGTTTTGAGTTTTATGCGAAACAAATGACAGATTCGGACTCAGCTCATCGAGACGCGTCGAATGAGGTATAATATGGCCGAAAAATTTTTTTGAGTTATTCTGAAAAAAACCATGGACTATAGTCTTTCCTAAAAAACGTAAATCCGGCTCAGAAAATCAGATGCTCGGCATTGTCTTATTCGATGCGTAATCCTCGATTTAATATGTAAAATTTCAATTTCAAGGCCAATTGATGGGCATACAACGAAGTTATGGCCAAAAAACCAATTCTCATATTCCCATATGGCTTTATCCCTAAATCGTTTTTGGCCATATCTTTGTTGTATGCCCATCAATTGGTCTCGAAATTGAAATTTTGCCTAGTAATTGGACTATCCCGCATCGCAAATGGATCTTCAGGCTTGGTGGATTTTTGTTGGGCCATAAGTCGGGAAGGGGAATTGGCCAAATTTAATAAATTTTATATCAGATGAAAGAGAAACTTCTAAGCTATAAAATGATATCTACAAAATGGAAGGCAAATTCATCAGCCAGAAAGCATCAGCCTTAAAAAAAGAGACGAATAGAAGAAATGATGGATGATGATAATGATGTGATGACGGTGATAGACCATCATTGGAAAAATCTTCGAACATTGACCAAATCAACAATTTTCTTTCAAATTCTTTTATAATCACCTTTTTCTTAAATTTTTTCTTTTCACTATAATTATTTTTAATTGTTCGATAAAGATTAGGGAAATAAATTTTTACTGACAGCCGGTGTGCATACTTTCCTCTCATTTAATTTTATATTAATTTAATTTCAATAATTATTCATAAAAAGCATAAATTTTATTCAAATTCTTTCAAATGAGATGTGAGACAAAGACAAAGCGATGAAAAATAATATAAGTAGAAAAACAAAAAAAATATGCCGATGTTTTGAGATCGCATTGTGATGGATTTTTGGGTGGTGGGAGGTGGTCTAGGAAATTACATGATTGGTGTATTTTACGGGGATTGTGAATATTATGATGGTGGGCAAGAATTTATATGGCCAATTCATTTGGCCTCTTCCGTTGAATCCAAAAGTGCCTTGGTTGGATTATCATCGACATTATCATTGTTGTCATCATCGCCGCCACAATCTTGGAAATCAACAATTCTTTTGGCAGCCGATGTTGGTGGGGGAAATGGCGATGAGTCATTTGCTGAAAATTAATTAAAATTAGAATGTGTTTTTGTAATATTTTTGATTAATAAAAACGTTTTTCGACTAATTAAAATGTGTTTTCAACTAATTAAAATGTGTTTTTGAATTAATTAAAATGTATTTTGACTAATTAAAATGTGTTTTCGATTTAATTAAAATGTGTTTTTGATTTAATTAAATGTGTTTTCGATTTAATTAAAATGAGTTTTCTATTTTAATTAAAATGTGTTTCTGATTTAATTAAAATGTATTTTCGATTAAATAAAATGTGTTTTCGATTAATTAAAATGTGTTTTGTTTAATCAAAATGTGTTTTTGATTAATTAAAGTGTATTTTCGACTAACTAAAAAATGTGTTTTTGACTAATTAAAATGTGTTTCCGAATAATTAAAATGTGTTTTCGATTAATTAAATTGTATTTTCGATTAATTAAAATGTGTTTTCGAATAACTAAAATGTGTTTTCGATTTAATTAAAATGTGTTTTTGATTAATTAAAATGTGTTTTCAACTAATTAAAATGTGTTTTCGATTAACTAAGAAAAATGTGTTTTTGATTAATTAAAATGTGTTTTCGTCTGATTAAAATGGGTTTTTGATTAATTAAAATGTGTTTTCGGCGGATTAAAATGGGTTTTTGATTAATTAAAATGTGTTTTTGATTGAATCAAAATGTGTTTTTGATTAATTAAAATGTGTTTTTAAATGTGTTTTTGATTGAATCAAAATGTGTTTTTGATTAATTAAAATGTGTTTTTGATTGAATCAAAATGTGTTTTTGATTAATTAAAATGTGTTTTCGATTTAATTAAAATGAGTTTTCTATTTTAATTAAAATGTGTTTCTGATTTAATTAAAATGTATTTTCGATTAAATAAAATGTGTTTTCGATTAATTAAAGTGTATTTTTGACTAATTAAAATGTCTTTTCGATTTAATTAAAATGTCTTTTCATTTAATTAAAATATATTTTTGATTAATTAAAAATGTATTTTCAACTAATTAAAATGTGTTTTCAAATTAATTAAAATGTATTTTCGATTGAAATGTTTACCCACCTTCATAGAATTCCCTGGGCGTGTAGATTTTGTTCGGCGTATTCTGGGATTTGCTCCTTCCCTCCTGCCGATAGCAGCTGATCACCGATTGGCTCATGGCGGAATCCATCGATTTGGACATGTCGCCTTCTAAAAAATATAAAATTTTAGTATAATAAAAAGAAAAAATGAATTAATTCATTCCAAAATCCCTAAACCCAAAATTTCTATATCCAAAAATTATTATAAATAAAATCTCTGGATAGGAAAAATTTAGAAATTTTAGGCCTCTAAACCATACTTAAAAAGTTAATCCTAAACTTTTCACTTAATGATTTTTGGATTAACTCAAATGAAATGTCCTCAGGCCTTACCAAATTCAGTTGGACGGCCTTGCGAAGGCCAACACGATGAATTGGGACGGCCCGGGGTGGATTTTTGCTGTGGATCCGGTGTTCGAATGTTCACATAGTGATGGGAAGAGCGCGAGCCGTGCGGGCTGAATTCACGGTATTTGGACATTTTTGGTGTGGACAATGGAGTTGTGGAACTAAAAAATATAAATTTATTAAATTCAAAAAAAAAGATAAAAATTAATTAATTTTAAAATTAAATAGAATATAAGTAAAATTTACTCGCTTCCCCGCTCAATTTGTTCCTGCAGTTGATATTCCAACACTTCCCTTTCCATGCCCATTTCTTTGCATTTGGCCCTGGTTTCGTCCAATTCTCGTCGGAATTCAGTCAGTTGGGAAATGAGGTTCCTGAAGAAAAAAGTAAATAAATTGAAGAAAATTATGGTAACCATTAGGCATTATTTTTAATGTTTTTTTTTGTTCAAAATACTGTATTTTGTCAAAAAATGCACAATTTATAAAAGTGGTTACCAAGTCTGAATAAAAAATATTTTCCTCTGATGAGCGAATTCGAACCAATGACCCACATAAATTTTAGAAAAGTGAAGGGTCCCCCCCCCTTTTAGATGAAAAATTTTCAAAAATTTTTGGGTCGAAAATTTTAAGAAATTTTTGGATCGAAAATTTTCAAAAATTTTTAGGTCGAAAATATTTAAAAAATGTTTGGTTCGAATTCGAAAATTTCAATAATTTTTTAGGTCGAATTTTCGAAAATTTTTGGGTCGAAAATTTTAAGAAATTTTTGGATCGAAAATTTTCAAAAATTTTTAGGTCGAAAATATTTAAAAAATGTTTGGTTCGAATTCGAAAATTTCAATAATTTTTTAGGTCGAATTTTCGAAAATTTTTTTGGTCAAAAATTTTCAATAATTTTTGATTGAAAATTAGCCTATAAGTAAATGTGCCAATTTATTAATAAATTTATTTCCCACCTTTCAATTTGTTTCAGCCTGTTCACTTCCTCCTTCAAATCCTCATTTTTCTTCCCAAATTTGGTGATTTGTGCATCTTTTTCGCCAATTTTCTCCGTTTGAATGATCAGCTCACGGTTCTCACACCTCAACTTTTGGACTTCCTCATTCTTCAGCTGCAGCGCAAATTGGAGGCTGGCCAATTCGTCATTCAATCGCTGAAAAATTTACGGTTCAAAATATCACAAATTTCCCCTTTCTTATAACTCTAGGCCATATTTTTTGGCCATATCTCGAGAAGAAAACAACCAATTGAGGAAGGCGATATGCCATTTGAAAGCCCAAAATGTCCTCTAAAAAGTGGCCAATTCTAATTTGTTTTTGAAATGTTAAAATAATTTGTAAAATAAGCGGCTTTTCCTCCAACTAACAAATATTTGGGTTTATTCCACTCAAAGACATTAACTTATTTAAAAAGTTTGGATTTCATAAAATTTAAATTGGCCACTTTATAAAGGACACTTTGAGCTTCCAATGGTATATCGTCTCCCAAAATTGGCTATTACCTTCTTGAATTATGGGAAAAACCAATTTGGCCTGATGATTCAGAATCTAGTATCTAAGCCATATTCTTTTAGGCCATATCCCAACGAGGTGATTGTCAATTTGGGAAGGTGATGTACCATTTAAAAGCCCAAAGTGCCCTCTACAAAGTGGCCAAATTAAATTTTATAAAATCGAAGCTTTAAAAAAGTTGCATGTCTTTGAGTGGAAATTAAATTTCAAAAAGCAAATTAGAATTGGCTACTTTTTAGAGGATATTAGGGCTTTCAAATGGCATATTGCCTTCCTGAAATAGTTGCTTCCTTCAAAAGATATGGCCAAAAGAATGGCCCTAGGTCCCAATTTCCCCTTCTTCCTTACCCGATTTCGTGCACTTTCGGATTCCTTCATTTTGACTTCATATTTTGCGCTTTGTTCTGCCATTTGTGCGGTCAGCAAATTCAACCGTTCGTTCAATTCATCGATGGCCTTTTGGTGTTGGGCCCGTACGCCTTTGAGTTCATCCAAATGCATTGTTGACAAATCGCAGCGGACACGGGAGAGCTGAAATAAAATGAATTTTAAAATAAAAAATAAAATTTTTAATGAATTAAAAGCCTTATGGCAAAAGTACAATTTTCGCAAAAAAAATTTTCGAAAATTTCTAGGCTCCTAAATTTTGCAAAATTTCGAGGTTATGGGTTCGAACCCTCTCAGAAGAAAATATTTTTTTCTGGCTGACTAGTAAAGAATTTTTATAAAATTTAAATTTTAGCCCAATGGGGTGATTCATTTTTTGAAAAATTTAGGAAAATAATTTTCAAGCTTGTTAGGCATTTTTATAAATTTTTTGACATTTTCCATTACATTTTTAGAGGAAAAAATTTTAATCTTTAGCCCAGCGGGTAACCCTTCGTTTTAGAAAAATTTAGGGGTCTTGGGTTCGAATCCACCCCGAAGAAGGTATTTTTCCGGACTTTAATTTTTAACTTTTAGATATTCTACAATTAATTTCTAAAGGAAATACAGTAATTTGAGCCCAAAAATTATTTCCCCCAAAACACCTACCTCTTGTTCATGTTTTTCGTTGGTTTCCGTCAATTTTGCCTGCCAACTGCATTCAACTGCAATTGAAATTATGAGAAGGAGGAAAAGGCAAAGACAAATGAAGCAGATTTGAATTTGAATGTTCAATGGGAGTGGGGGAAATGAGGCCAAATTGGCACAAGTCAAAATGGATAAAACCCAAATAAAAATTGAGAGGAAATGGATGGAAAATAATTGCATTTTTATTGGATTTTTAGTAATATTTTGGAATATTTTTTGGAATATTGTGGAATGTGGATTTATTTATTGAATTTTTAGTAATTTTTGTTGAATTTTTAGCAAAGATTTTGGAATATTTTTGGGCGGAGGGCACGGAATTATACCACGTTTTTCTATTCTTTCTATCCTCCATATCCCTAAAATGCAGTGAACCAGCCCCAGCAGCAGATGAAGATGATTATCTTTCCTAATTTATGGTCAATTGGAATTGGAAGGCGCATACATTGTCGGTTCATTGCAAAGGGAAATTTGCATGAAAGTTGAAAGAAGGAAAATGGAAAAGGAATTTACCCAAAAAGAAGAAGACCTATACCCAAAAGACAAAGACCAATACCATCCCAGTCCCGGAAGACCTAAACATAAAATTCCTATCCTACACCTAAGTCTACAAATACAAACAAAAACATATAGCCAAAAGACCCAAACCAGAGAAGACCACCCCAAAAGATCTTTTAGCTCTAGCGGAAGATATATAAAGAAAATTTGTTTACATTTTTTTTGTGATAAACCCTTTAAACTTGAGAACAGCCTCTGTAGACCCAACAACCGAGAACATAAAACTTAATTTAATAATCCCAAATTTTTCTCTGCAGACCTTTTAGTTATAAATCTTCATCTTCCGGGTGGTTTTTGGGCATAAGTCTTTTTGGAGTAGAACTTTTGGTTTTGACTTTAATTTTTCTAGGATGAAGTCTAACCTTTTTCGATGGCTTCCACCTGTTCCACTTTGCTGCGCGCCAATTGCTGTTCCAACTTTTGGGCATATTCGCATTCCCTTTGCTCCAATTGTTGTTTTAATTCTGCAATTTCCGCATCGGCAATGGCCTTTTCTGCTTTGCTATTTTCCAATTGTTTTTCCAGCGCCTCAGCATGTTCGCGTTCTTTTTGATTTAATTGCTGCTTTAATTGATCCAATTGTTGTTTTAATTTGGCAATTTCCGAGTCAGCGGCCGCCGTAGATGTTTGCTGCAAATGTTAATCAAATTATTAGATGTTTTGTCAGTGGAGTTTAGGTGCTGGAACGGAAAAAAGATGAAGAAGAAGAAGATAATGATGAGAATGATGATGAAAAAGATGTGAAGAAGAGATGAGGAGGATGATGAAGATGAAGAAAGAGAAGAAGAAGAAGATAATGATGAAGAAGAAGAAGATGATGATGAGGATGATGATGAAGAAGATAGGATGATGAAGTGATGATGATGAGGATGATGAAGAAGAAAATAATGATGAAGAAGGGGAAGATGATAATGAAGAAGAAGACAATTATGATGACTAAGAATAAGAAGATGATGATGATGAATATGATGATCATGAAGATGATAATGTTGGGGATGATGAAGAAGAAGATGATGAAGACGATAATGATGATGAAAAAGAAGGAGAAGAAGAAGATAACGATGAGGATGATAATTATGAGGAAGAAGAAGGGAAATGAAGAAGATAATGATGATGAAGAAAGAGAAGAAGATAATGAGAAGGAGGATGAAATGATGTGATGAAGAAAAAAAATAATGAGGATGAGACGAGGTTCATTCTCAGCTTCTTCTTCTTCTCCTTCTTCATCATTATCATCCTCATCTCGTTCTTTTTCCCTTCCAGCACCCTTTTAGTATTAATGTTTAATGATTTAAAATATTTACTTGATGAGTTGAATGATTGGAAAACACTCGTCTAGCACCGGAACCGGCCAAACCAATGGTGGATTGAATTTTGTTTCCAGCTTTCTTCATTTGCTGCTGATTATTGACTGTGTTTGCGTGTTTTACAGCTGAAAATATTGTTTAAAAGATTTTAATTATAAGTTTTTGCTAGTTTAATGTTAAAAGAATGTTTATGGAAATTGGTTTTATGTTCTAAACCTAGATAATTTTGAGGAGAAAAGTGAAGAAACCAAGATTGGTTTTTGGTTTAAAAATACTTGAAAACTGAGATTTATTTTAAATTTTAATTACTATTTTTTGCTAATTTTAACATTTATTGAATGCTCTGAATTCCGAAACAAGTTTTAAGATTTATTAATTCGAAAAGTTTGCTGAGAATGGGAAGTAAAAGTGAAGAAATCATCAATCGATTTTTCGTTGAAAAATAAATGCCAAAAAATCATACATGAAAATTGGATATTTTGTCGCAAATTTAAATAATTAATTTTTTTAAATACAGTAAGTAACTCTTAATCAATCCCTACACCTATAAGTTCAAGCTTTAATTACTAACAAAAAATAAGAATAAACATGAAAAACACTGACCATGATCTTGTCCGTGTCCAATGCCATTTTCCTCGCCATTCTTTTCCTCCTTCTCCTTGACCAAATTAGCATTTGTCGCCGGCAATTTTGATCGAATTTCCTTCGTTTTCTCCTGCTGTTTTTCTGCCTCCACACAAGTCTTTTGTTCCATAATTGGATGAGTTTTAATTTCCTTGACCGGATTAGTTGGTGTTGGCGGTTGCAATTTTGAGCGAATTTCTCGTTTTGGCCGTTGTTTTTCAGCTTCCATACTGGCTTTGAGTTGTTCCATGACAAGTTGTGCTTTTGTTGGTTGTTTCGGTTTGGAACGGGCAGCGGCCGAAAGGTTTTGGCTGGGCATTGGGATGGATTGGAAGACGGAAACCTTTAAGAATAGAAAAAATGGATTGTGTTTGGCGATGACGACCCCTTGGGGATTGTGGACTGGGCTGCTGGGACTGGTTGGATGTGGGCCAATGTGGCCATTTGGTAGATGGGAATAGGAGGATGGGCCCAGCCCAGCAAAAGGAAGAGGAAATTGGCTAACTTAACTTTACTTACCCTTGGCTTCTTTTCTCTGCTCTTCCCTCTTCCGCCATTGCTGCTTCCGTTGTCTTCCCCGGCAGTCGCATTTGTGCTGCTATCCTCCTTGTTATTATTATTGCGTACATCGTTGTTCAAATCGACACCGTTTGCCCGTATTTTACGCCTCCTTTCACCCGTGCCCTTGACCATTTCCGTCGTGGGTGTTTGCCGAATTGTTCCGCCATTATTGTTGGTGTTGTTATTAGGCTAAATTGAACAATGTTCATTCAAGCGGGTTTCTCCCCGGATAAGAAGGACTCAACTTGACGCCGTTTGAAATAACTAATCAAGGAGTGGGCTAATTTTGGTGATTTTAGTATCAAATTAAAGAGCAGACTTTTGGCTATTCAAATGAAATTTATTTTATTTAAATTGGTTCAGAATTGATGAAATTATGGCCAAAAAAACAATTATAATGACATCAAGGATGGATTAGTGAAATTCCCATTGGTTTTTTGTGCGTAACTCCAACAATTTTGAACGAATTTAAATAAAATTAATATTATTTGATAGCCAAAAGTCTGGTCTTTAATTTGATACTAAAAACATCAAAATTGGTTCAGTCCTTGATGAGTTATTTTAAACGGCGCCAAGTTGATCACGTAAGGAATTTAAACCAACCGAATTCTTCCTTGCCAAAGGACTGCTATTCTCTTCATTTCCACCACCGTCATTCCTCATCCCAAGCCCATTCAAGCCCAAATTGTTTCGGTTTCGTCGATCCACCGTCCTTTCCCTTTGTTGTTGTTGTTCCCAATGCATTTGGGTTAAACCGGTTTCAAAGTTTCGATTATGATGTTCGGCCATTGGGGTTGGCGTTTCATCCACTAATGCCGAATCGGGTGAGCCAATTACGGGTAAATCCATGGCAAACAGGGTTGGTCCATCCAAAATCATCGACTCTTCCATCATTCGATTTTGTTGGCGTTGGCTTTGTTCTGCTTAAAATTAAAATTAGATGATTGGGTATTTTTGGCCATATCTCGTAAAGGAAGCAACCAATTTAGGAAGGCGATATGCCATTGGAAAGCCCTAAATGTCCTCAAAAAAGTGCCCAATTTTAATTGTTTTTTTTTGAAATTTTATAATAATTTGTAAAATAAGTGGCTTTTCCTTCAACAAACAACTTCGGGTTTATTCCATTCAAAGACATGTAAATTTTTAATAGCCTGGATTTTATAAAATTTAAAATGGCCACTTTGTAGAGGACATATTGGGCTTTCAAATAGTATATCTTTTTCCCAAATTGGCAATAAGCTTGCAGAACTACGGCCAAAAAACGGAGGCGAGCTATCGAATGATCTAGCCCAATGGTCATATCAGAGTTTTTGCTCAATAAAGGATTTTGGGTTAGACTTTATAAAATTAAAATTTAGCCACTTTTTAGAAGACATTTAAGGCTTTCCAATTATATATTGCCTTCCAAAATTGGCTTCTTCCTTCTCTGGTTATGGCCAAAAGAATGTGGCCAACCATTCAAAATTTACCTGGCACAAAATTCTGTCTGACCCATTCCTGCTCTTCCACTCCAATTGTGGCCGTATCCTCATTGTCATTCTCGTCCTCTTCCTCATCAAATCGCAACAATGCCGCCGAATCGCTCAATTCCAAATCGGACAACATCAAACAATCCGACTCAAAAACGGTGTATGTGGCATGGGAATGCGCCATCAAATCGTCGTCAAGGAATTTAGGCTGTACAAAAATGCAAATATAAATATGTATATGAAAAATGGAAAATGGAAAGGAAAATGGAATATTATATTAATATGGAATGGAAAGAAAGGGCCGATTTGGAGGAGACGAGGGAATGGAAGAATCAATTGCGTATGGGAAGGAGGCCGATTGGGGAATATGGGGGCATGGACCATGGACGTTAGTTAAACGGAGGGACCGGACACAGAAGAAAAAGTGGGGTTATGGGTCATAACATAAATGCTTTACGAATAAATGGATGGATTTACCAATATACTTATGAAATGTGGCCATTGTACTGATCAAAGGAAGGAGCGCCCTAATCCAACTTATCACCGCTTCTAACAATTTATCAAAGATTTAAACTATTTTGATAATTTTGGTTAAGGATGAAAAATGGGAAGGAAAGGGGAAGGAAAATGGGAAGAAAATGGAATATTAATATGGAAAATAAAGGCGGTTTTTGTGGTGGAATCAATTGCGTGTGGGGAGGAGATGGACCGATATGGAAATATGGGGACAAGGACGTGAATGGATGGGGGAAAAAATTTGGACCGGGGGGCCGGAGAAAAGTGGGGCAAGGAGGGTCATAAATGGTAAATGCGTTGCGAATGAATATGCATTATGCATGGATTTATATAATACGAATGGAATGCTACGGGGATTTACGATTTATGGGGAAATTTGGCTGATCAAAGAGAAGCGCCCCAATTTGTCCCCGGCCCAACTTGTTGCTGCTTATAATATCTCATCAAGGATTAAATCAATTTTGATGTTTTTGTTAGCAAATTAAAGAGCAGACTTTTGGCTATGAAAATGAAATTAAATTTTATTGAAATTGGTTCAGAATTGGCGAGCTTTTACCTAAAAAACATTTAAAATGACCTTTACTATGGATTGGCAAAATTTGAAGTAGTTTTTTGGCCGTAACTTCATCAATTCTAAACTAATTTTAATATAATTAATTTCTTTGAATAGCCAAAAGTCTGCTCATTAATTTGGTACTAAAATCATCAAAATTGGCTTCAGTTCTTGATGAGTTATTTAAAATGGGACAAATTGGCCCTTGGAGCTTATCAATATCCATCAAAGAAAGAGGAAGCAGAGGAGGAGACGAAATTAAGGAAGAAAGCAACAAAGGATAGAGCCGACAAAAAGGCAGAAAGAGGAATAATTATGGTTGGCCAATTTGGCAAATTTAATTTTGTTTTGGATTCAATCTGTGTTCAATTTTTGAGCGTGCGATTATTATTATTCCCCCGCCAAAAATCAAAACAACAATTTTTAATTCCCTTTCATCCTCCATGGCCAAAATATGTGTAAAAATGGGACGAATGAAAGTGAAAAAGGAACGCAATGGAAAAAAGGAAGGGGTGGAATGATTTTTATTATGTTTGTTATTTATTTCCAGAGCAGCAAAAAAAATTGATCCGACCCAAAGCACAGCTGCCAATTTCTCCTTTTATTAAGTTTTTCCAACTTTTCCATTCACTTTTTGATTGAAAAAACCAGGGATCCGATTCATCTTCTGATTTTTCAGATTTTTCCTGATTTTGAGGGATCAAATCTGAGAAAATAAAAATGTCCTATTTTTTCAGATTTGTCCAGTTTTTTGATAAAATGTCTGATTTTGTCTGATTTTTCATAAAATTGTCACAATTTTATTTTAAAAAATGTCCAAATTTTTCGCTGTGTTGCAATTTTTAACTTAAAATTTTTAATATTAGGTTATTTTTTCTGAAACATTTTTCTGTCAGACACAAAAATAAATTAATTTTTGCATTAATTTTTAAACATAAATGTCTGAATTTTGACCCAAAAATCTGAATTTTTGATATCATTTGTTTGAATTTGAAAATTTTTTAATCGGACCCCGGTTGGAAATACAGCCAAAAAACAGACCAATTCGCCACCGGAATTTGTGGACCCCGTCGACATTGACATCAAGGACCAGTCCATGGGTGCGGGTTGGCCAGGTGCGAATGATGAATTGTTGGCCTTGGAAAGTGATGGCATGGCCGAGCGTGTGAGAAGATGCTTAAAACAAAGATGAAAATGAGGAAATTGAGATTCTTCTCAAGCACACAAACTTGATTCTGTTCATCGTTTTTGCTCTTTTCTTTGTTGATGTTCTTTCCCATTTCGTCTTCCAATTCAATTTTATGGCATGGTGCAAATATGCCATGTCCAGGTCGACATGGGAAATAGAAAGTGCCTAGGAAATGAATTAAAATTGGGATTGGCCTTTTTTAATTAGTTAAAACACAAATTTGCTCGTGGGCTATAAGTTTTCCACAGTATAATTATTGAAGCATTTAATAATTTTGGACTTATTTGATGTCATTATGAAGAGTAAAGTTTTGGCTATCGAATGTTATATTACATGAATAGATTGGTTTAGCTTTTGCTTAAATATGGTTTCGAGAATGACGGAGGTTGGTTCTTTCGAAATCTTTTGATTGTGTTTTTTCCCCCAAATGTGTTTCATTCTATGAATGTGTTTCTGCCCACTTTTATGAAAGTGTGTTTTTGCCTCCTTTCTTGAAAATGTATTTTTGTCCAGAATGTATTTTTGCCCCCTCTCCGGAAAAATGTGTTTTTGCCTCTTTTCCAGAAAATGTGTTTTGCCCAAATGTATTTCATTCCAGAAAATGTGTTTTGCCCAAATGTATTTCATTCCGGAAAATGTGTTTTTGTCGAAATGTATTTCATTCCGGAAAATGTGTTTTTGCCTCTTTTCCGGAAACACCGGTTCACGTGAAAAACATTTATCAAATTAATTCCCATTTAAAGAATAAAAAACAAAAAATGTTATTTCAACTGTTCAAGAAATTCCATGCAAAAAATAATATGTCACAGAAAAATAATTCTTATAAAAATAATAATTTATGCGCAAGAAAAACATTAAAATGCGCCGTGCCATTCGCATTCAAAGAATGGGAAACTTAAACTTAACCGCAAAAATTCCGCACAAAAATGTTTGCGCGCCCAAGCCCAGTTCCCCTTCCTTCCTCCCATATCATAAATATTCAAAATGGCGTAGGAGACGGAACATGCTTCAAGGCAAATAACAAAAAATGCGTACAAGCCCAGAGGCTAAAATTGATTACTGTAGAACAAACTTTACACTCCAAATGGAAGTAAAATAAATTCGGCATTATTCCAGTTTTAAAATAGAGAATCGTCTTCCTATATGCTATTTAAAACATGTATGTCAAAGTAGAAATTTCAAGAATTTCCTGCATATCCAATTCAGCCATTTTTCATATTTTAATTCTATTATTAATTAAATCGGATGCCGCTTAATTGAATTAATTTGTCCGTAAAATTTTTAATTTATGTCCCTGAATTATTGGAGCCATAAACTTAATGAAATGCTTCAATTTAAAATTTCAATTTCTAGGCTTTTAATCCGAAATCTAAGAAGCCTAAAAAACTCTAAATTATATTTTAATCCGTTCATTTTGAAATTTGTATAGCAATTCGAATTATCCAATTCATGAATGTTCAATAAAAAAAAATAAATTTGCACTTTAAAACAAATTAACGGAAATGATTAAATTAATTCCCCATAAAATTCACCAATTCACGAGTTTGCAAACCCCAAAATTGCGAGAAGGATGCAAAGCGGCGGAAAAGGGGAAGACCTTGAGCTCATCCCCCACCCTTTTCCCCCCTAGGCGGCGAGACCGAAACGACGATGGACGCCCCAAAATGTGATGATGGGGGGGGGGGGGCCGCCTTTCCCAAAATCCCGCCAGCATCGCCACCGTCGAGAATTTTTATAAACGTTGTGAAGAGGTCGGCGGCAAGAAGGAGGGTGGCGCCCAAGGGGAAAGAAGAGGCGACGCTGCCGGCCAAAAGGGAACCAAAGGGGGAAGACCAATGGCCTCCCTCCCTTAAACCTTTTTGCTTACCAGCATAAACTCCGCATCCCCAATCTCGGTCTCTGTGCCTTCTCTCTCGTCCCAAGCATAGACCAACGATCAATATACGCCCTTTTCTGCTGCATTTGCCCCAAATTCATTGCTTTGCTGCTTGCCTTTGCCCTTTCCTTGCCCCCCAGGGCCCTAGTAAACCCCCGGGTCCCCTCCGTGCATTCATCGCCTTCTTCTCTACATGGTGATGTTGCCTATTTGTGTGTCTCCTAATAATTTAGCCCAAAACATGCCCTCTCATTTACCCCCCAAGGGGACGAAGGTCGAGACTCTCGACTACACCAAAAGGAACCTTTTGGCTATTTTGGAATGCATACCTTTGCTTTTTTCTGTATTGTTCATTTTACCCCCAATTCCACTTTTTTCCTTTAAAAATATTAAAAAATTAACAACTTTTTTAAACATTTTATCCCCTCTTTTTACGGTCTTATTCGCCGTTTTTATTTTTTAAAATAATAGAAAATGTATAATTAAAAAATTTTTCCTTCATTTTTACAACCCTAATTTTACTCAAAAAAGTCAATTTTTGAAGGCAAACACCCAAAAAAAGAAACATTCTTTGGTCTCAATTTTTCGGCACTCTCCTATTTGTAGCCATCCACTTTGCCTTACCATAGAAAAAGGGAATATGTTTCTTTGGCCAAAAGCACACATACACACATTTTGCGGTTAGTCGCCATTTTTGGATGTGTACATTGAGCGTTGACAGCTTCCCATTCCTTTTCCCCTTCATTTGGTCTTGCGACTCTATTTCGATTAGGCGGCAGCCACCAAGGCGGGAATATGGCTTTTTCGCTTCCAGCAGCAATAGCAGTTGAATTTATTTCTTCTAAATTCTTGGCCATTTTCCCCTTTAGGCCTCAATTTTTTATTGGCCATGTTTTCTCTTTAGACGCTCATTTTTTTTGACCATTTCTCCCGTACTTATCTTAGCTTGAATCACATTTTTGGATTAACTAGAAAAAAGTGAAGGTCTCAATTTGGATCATCAGGATTTAGGATAGATTTATTTAGAATCTATCAGGGATTGGGTATTATCTAAGGTAACCTAGTTATCCTAACCTAATCTTAATGACCCAAAGGAAGAGCCATACACTTTTTCCTCCTCAAAAATTGGATACAAATACAAATTAGATAAATGCCATTTTAGTCCCTTTTAGCGCCATCGCCATTCTTCATTCTTTCGACCATATTTACCCTTTATACATTCCTTCGTTCTTGGCCTTGGCCATTCTCTCCCCACATGGTCATAATTTCAACAATTCCACAGTCGATGCTTTCCATTTGAGCCTGGGAAAAAGTTTCCGGGCACAATTTTCCTTTTAGCCATCTTCAATCCTATTCTGCCTTCCACTCCAACTTTTCACACAATTTCCATAGTCCCTTTTTATAAGGGAAAGGAAGGATTCTCAATTTCCTTCATTTAAATTTCCGTCCCACATTTCCTTTTCAGCTGTCGAGAATTTATTTTCTCGAATATTGATCCAAGATTTTTAATTAAAATTTAAATAATTTTTAATTAAATTCATTCCATTATTTTTGCAAATTTTTATTAAATTTGTCTATTAATTCTTGAAATAATATTTTTAAGTATTAAAATTCTTACAATATTTCCACATTTTTATCTCCCTTATCACCATTTCTGTCCTATTATTAACAAAAAAAAATTGGACATCCTTTCCCCTTTTTCCATATTCCAATGGGACATTTGGCTTCAGCTTCCGATCATTTCCCCCTTCTCTTTCATAAAGTCGAGAAAAATGTTGCAAAATGAGACTGGCTTTTGCTGATGAGTCTGATCCTCCCTTTTTTCATTTTTTTTGTGTTTATTGGCCTTTTGGCCTTTGCTCTCTTCCCCTTTGCCCGATGGCTGGAATGGCGGGAATATATTTATTTTATATTTATTTTCGTCCACATTCCCAGCAACATAAATTCCCTCATTTTCCTCCGGACAATCAATTTTATTTATTGAGGGTCGAGCATTTAGCAAAGCAAAATGGTGTCCCGGATGAATCACTTTTTCTTCATTTTTGGAAGGTTGGAGTTTGGTCAACCAAAATTCGACAAATTTAAGTCCTCCTCCCTCCTCCGCATATTTGGCAAATTCATTTTTATTTGACAAATTTTTACATTAAAATTTGTTGACAATTTTAAAGTTAAAAAATTGTCCCAAAATATTTGAAAAAATATCAAAAATATTTAAATGTTTAATATTAATTCGGAAAAGTTTGAAAGATCAAAAATAAGACGTCAAAAATTATTCATAAAATGTTTTTCAAAAAATTTTAATAATCCATTTTTTGAACTAAGACGGATTAAAAATTGAAACATCAAAGATTATGAGATCAGTGCCAAATATTCATAAAATGTTTTTTGAGGAATTTAATCCATTTTTTGAACTTCATATGACCACACAGCACACATCCAATTCCCCCCCCCCCCCCCCCCCCCCCCCCTTATTCCATTTAAGCTAATCCAAATGCATCTAACAAAATACACCTACTAAATATTTCATATCCGCATCTTTTGGGACATTTCATTTATAATAATTCTCGTCAGCAATTTTGAATTTTGCATATTCCACGTTTCATAGGGCTACGAATTTTATCCAATTTTAAAAAATCTTAATTCTAATTCTCCAAAAAAATTTGAATGAATTAAATCCTATTTTGCTGTAAATAAATTTTTTACATTTTCTTCCCTTCTTCAAATTTTGAACAAACCAATTTTTCTTTGACTTTTTACCTTCAACTTTTTGCCTTTTTATTATTATTTCCCTTCATAATGCTTAAAAATATTCAAATCCCTCATATATTTAAAAAAAATCTTTATTCCATTCATTCCATGAATGCATTCACCAAAATTTATCCACATTCCCTAATTTTTAAATCCTGCTTTTGGGCGAGTTTTTTTGCACGCACGGCCCTAAAATATTCAACACCAAAATTTTACAAAAATTTATTTTTTAATAACCCAATTTTTCTTTGACTTTTTATCTTCGATGTTTCGTCTTATTTTTATTATTGTTTTATTATTTCCAATTCCCCAAATATTCAAATCCTCACATTTTTAAATCCTCTACTCCATTCATTCCATGATGCATTCAACAAAATTTATCCGCATTCCCTAATTTTTCAAATCCTGTTGAGGGCGAATTTTTTTGCATGCACGACAGCTCACATGATTTTTGACTACTCCCGGACATCCGCGGATTTTACGCCGATTTTACGAGAGGCAGCAATTTTTTGCCACTGCTGTTCCCATTTTCCTCTCTCCACTAAACATCAGCTCACCATCCATTTTCCCCAATTCCATTGCAATGCAAAGGGCAAAAAATGGCTTTTCGTCTTTGTGAGCCAGCATCGACCTCCGCCCCGATTAGTCATAATATCAGATTTTTTGGGGGAAGAAATTGGGGGTGGGCGCTATGAATTTTGCAGCGGCGAAGTAATAAATGTAGCATTTAGGGCAGAAAAGCATACATAAATGCGAAGGCTGACTCCGGACTCCCATTTTTGACTATGTCTAAAAAAGCAATTTTTTGGCTAGGCGATCGGCTGCTCCCCAATATTCCATCCACCAATTTATTTTTCTTTCTTCTAAATCATCAGCAGCAAGCAGCCACCCACCCTCGCTTAATTTTTGAGGCCAATTTTATATGGAAGAAACTACAATTCACGTGAGACACATAAATGTGAAGGCGGATTCCGTTTTTTTGGTTATGCCTCAAAAAACCATTTTTTGGAAGCACACAAAAGGGGCACTAGGCGATCGGCTGATCCCAATATTCCATCCACCAATTTATTCTCTTTTTCTAATCCATTCATCATCAGCAAGCAGCCACCCCAGCTTAATAATTTTTTGAGACGCAATTTTATATGGAAGTAACTATAATTCACGTGAAAAAGTGATAATTTATTTTTCATTAATTTGCGAATTTTTAAAACATTTTTGAGATTAGCAATTTTGCAATGCATTCATTTATTGATAAAATTCTAAAAATCGCTAAACACTCAATTTTTAAATGAGCTATTGTGTTTCTAAATTATTTAATTAATTTTTCATATATAAACTCAATAAAAATATATAATGCGCAAAATTAAGCACATTTCTTTTTTTATTCAGATATAAAAAAAGAATTTTATTTTTGAATCTCATAAATTTTTTCAGAGATAAAATTTCTAAATTTTCCAACAAATTAGGAAAGAACAAAATTATTCCAGCACAGAATTATTGAATGAACATTAAATAATTTTGAAAAAGAAATAAAAAAAATAATTTTTTAAATCTCATCTTCCGAGATAAAATTTATAAATTTTCCAACAAAAATATGAAAGAATATAATTCATTGTAGCGGGATTTGAGTTTGAGGACAATTAAATATTTTGAAAAAAAAAATAAAATGAAAAAAAATTAATTTTTTAAATCTCATAAATTTTTTCAAAGATAAAATTTATAAATTTTCTAACAAAAATAGGAAACAACATAATTATTCTACAGCTGGATTTGTGGACATTAAAATTTTGAAAAAAAAAATAAAATGAAAAAAATTAATCTTTTTAAATCTCATAAATTTTTTATGAAAAAAATTTTTTTTCGAGTTTAATTTGGGAGGAATTATAATTTCAGTGACCTTTTTTGTTGATCAAATATAAAATAAAATGATCTAAAAAAAATAATAATAAAATAAATATGACCCCAAAAATCCATCCATCTAGACCTATGACCTTAAAATTAATATCGTAATTCGCAAATGATTTACAGTACTTTTTCCATTCAAAAATTTTCTTCATCTTAAAGTCTATAAAAATTATTTTTACTAAATATTGGATCCGAACATATTTATTTCTCGATTTATTACAAAAAAATATAATAATTTTACGACAACAAAAAAAGAGCTGACTCTTTTTCCCTCCTCAATTATTACAAAATTTCCGCGCATTCCTTTTACGATTTGTACAACTCAGCAAATTCTTTCTTTTTTTTTTTCATTATTTCCCATATTTGTGCTTGGCCATAACCACGCATTAAATAATAATAATACTTTGGGGAATATATTTGATGGACAAAGAGAATATAAAGGGAGGAAATAAATGGATGGGGATTGGGGAAGGGTGGAGGAACACACAAAGAAACATTAAGGAAAAATGAATGTGGAGTTCCCTCAATTGTCATTTTTTGGCGTCGCGCGCAAGTCTTTCCCTCTTGCGTCTTGCTCATTTTTCTCGAGGCGGAACTGCCTTCACTTTGGTGTTAGGCGACTTCTCAAGGAGAAGGAAATGACGCGAGGCCTCTGGGGTATAATTTTTAATTTTCTCTCGAATTTTCTTAGTGCGCCAAATTTGCACAGAATACAAAATTTTCGTGAGGGCAAATATTTTCAATTTTAAATTAATTTTTAATTTTTATTTAATTAAGAATTTTCGGAAAAATTTTTTAATTTTTATTCTACGTCAAAAATTCCTTTGGAATTTAAATTTAATATTTAATTAATAATTTTTCAAAATTTTTATTTTTTACTCTACGTCAAAAAAATCTATATTCAAATTTAATTAATAATTTATTTAATTAGATATTTTTCAAAAATTTTTAAATTTTCTACGTCAAAAAATTATCCAAACTTTTTTTTACTACCATAAATAAAAATTAGTAATATTTCCGTCATAAAATGGCCATAATATTTTTGTACATTGCCAAATCCATACCAAAGACTAATAATTGACCGGATGTAAAAACATCTTTGTGATGACGGCGAGGAGAAAACTAATCAACCCATTTGGCCTAAATATTACCAATCCCCCCTTTTTGTCCACTTCACGTCATTTCCATTTGGACTCATTCCCTTTTCGTTTTTTTGTGCCAATCTCTCCAATGGCCAATTTCCCTTCCATCCGGTGACTATTTTCGGCAAACACCGCCCACCCAAAAATAAGGAAAGGAGCAATAATAGAGTCCATAAATGGGAAAATGATAGGCTAAAAAATGGTCAAAATACATTTTAGCTAAATTAAATTTTACATTTTTACTATTTAAAATTAATATTTTATTTATTTTATTTTCCCATAAAATTTCCAATTAAATTTTACACTAATTTTTCATTGATAAGAAAAAATTAAAACTCTGTTAAAAACAAGTCTAAAAATAAAAAAAATTATTTTGAACATTTTTTTGTAAAAAATTATTTTAAATTTTTCTCACAAAAATTCGCAATTAAAATTTTACACAAATTGCTCGGAATAGATAAAGCGAAATTAAAATTAGGTCGAAAAAAACACTGCTCCATTTTTTTTGTTTATGCCTATGCCACCCAAAATGGGATGGCTAGAAGGGAAATGCCATCGGCGATGCTATTTTTCCCGCATTCTCATTGGATACTTTGCTCCCATTTTTTAATCCATTAATTCAAACATACAGCGAAATCCGTAGAAATGGACAAGAGACTAGACGAATTTTTAAAAAATTATTACATTTTTTCCTACAAAAAATTCGCTATTAAAATTTGTACATAAATTTCTCAGAATAGATAAAGCGAAATTAAAATCCGGTTTAAAAAAACACTGCTCCATTTTTTTTTGTTTATGACCACCCAAAATTGGATATGGCTTGAAGGGAAATGCCATCGGCGATATTTTTCCCGTATTACTACCTTTTTCTGCTATTTTTAATCCGCTAATTCACATTCACTCGGCGAAATCCGTAGAAATGGACAAGAGGGACAAATTTTTTTTAATCCATTTTACTAATCCTTCTCTCTGAATGTTATTTTGAACTGAAAATGTCAAAATAATTTAAAATGCGTTTTTTGCGATTTTTTTTTTTGTGCACAAAAATTAGCTATATTTAAAAATGAACGAGAAAAACTTTTATTTTACGAATTTTTTTTGACATTTCAAAATTTTATTTTAAAAAAATACTCATTAATTTTTTGTGAATTTAAAAATATTAAATTTTTGTCAAAAATATTTTCTAATGTTATTTTGAACAGAAATGCCAAAATAATTAAAATGCGAATTTTTTACGGTAAAAAAATTTGGCTGAATTTTAAAAATGGACACGAAAAACTTACATTTTAAGAATTGTTTGGCAAAAAATGCTGAAATATTAATTTAAAATTTTTTATGAAATTTATTCAAAAATTCCTAAAATTTTTTGTAAAAATATAAAAAAATATTATTTTTTATTTTTATCAAAAATAATTTCTCCTAATTTTTGCAATAACATTTCTTTAAAAAATGATAAAATACAAAGTAAAAAGATTGCATTGTTTTTGATATTTTGTGATAGTGACAGTGACAGCTGATATTAATAAATAAATAATAAAAATGTAACATCCTATTTATGAGAAACATTTTTAATTAAATAGGTATTTATTCTTTGTATGTTTCTCTATTTATTTTTGTATCTTTTGAGTTTACGTAAATATTTCTCTCCGCGAAAATGGTTTCAGAAGCCAATTTTTCCTGATGGATTTGCATGAAACGTTGGTTTTTCCGCGATTAAACATTAATCTCCCAAACCATTATACACGATTTTTAGTATTTATCTATATTTATTAAATGTAATTTTTGGACCAGGATTTTGCGTCGATTTTCCCATCAAAAATGATTTTAAAAAATACGATATATTTACTCTCAAGATAAATAAATCATGTTTTTTTACCCGGTTTTTCTTTACAAATTCCCAAAAATTTATTTTACATGTTTCAATTTTTCAAAATGGCCTAACTAATAATTATTATTTTTTTCTTACCATTTGGAAATTTAGTAATTTTTAAATTATTTTAAAATTTTTCAAATGCATCATAAAATATTAATTAGTATATTTTTCTAAACAACAAAAACAACAAAAAAATATTTACGCAGTTGTAAATTTCATTTTTTCTGATGAGTGGATGACCTTTATACGAAACTGTAATTTCATTTCATCCGACCTTTCCTTGTCATTTTTCCCTTCTAACATTTTTGTCATTTTTCTTCAATATTAGCATTTTTTCTATTCTGTATTATCATAATATTTGGGTGTGCCCCCCAGCCACGACTAATTCATGCCAACCAAAAAACCAGCCTTCCTTCCATAGCAGCCAGCTGGCTGAAAAGGGCCCTCAAAACTCTTGTGAAGAAAATTGGGGAAGTGGGAAGGCATTAATTAACCCCATTATCCGGCGACAAACAACACATTTCCCCCTTCTCCAAACTCCAATATTCCCCATTTATAAATGACTTTTATTGCCGCCACCAACACGCGCACAGCCCTTTTCCACTTGTGTCATTTTGCAGGGACTAATTCGCCCTTTACCCTTTCATACAAACACATTCATATTCACTGAACATGCTCTTATGCTTACAATTTCACCAAAAAAAAATGTTCCGGCATTTAGCGAACTTTTAGGACTTTAAAATTTATTAAAAATAATTTATAAATATTATTAATTATTAAGTGCATTTTTTAAATTTTTTAATTAGCAAATTTTTCTCAATTTTTCTCTTAAATTTTAATATCGAAATAATCTCAAAATCTTACAGTTTATTAAATTCGAAAATTGAATGAATTTTTTAAAATTAATTTTTAATTTTTTCTATTTCAAATTTCCTTAAAATTTTTCATTGATTTTAATATAGAAAATAATATTAAAATTTTATTAGATATTTAAATTTGGAATTAGGTGAATTTTTCATTTTATAAAATATTATTTTCTGTATTTTGCAAATCCTCATCATTTTTTACACCGATTTCTATGTTGTAAATTAATTTTTATACCAATTTTCCCACGCGTTTATAAAATCATAAAATTCGAGAATATGAATTTATCGCATCTATTTTCATCAAAATAAAAAAATAAAATTTCCCTCGATAGGTTAATTAGTCTGCGCCATTCCTCAAAGGTCATTTCAGCATTTCTTTGATGAATTGTGGTGATGTACATTTGGCGGAAAAAGGCGCGCCGCTCACCCTAATAATAATAATATTGACGTGACTACCAGCCGCCAGCTATCGACATCACCCACCAGTCGCCTAATAAGTTCGCCAATGGCACGGGAATGTGTCATGCCAAAAGAAAAACATAATTTTGCCTTTCCCTTCCAACTTCACTTTTCCCTTTCCAACTTTTCTTTACGGTGAGGCGAGTTTCGCGTTTTACCGTGCCATTGCTTCCATTCCGTTTATATTTGGGCTCCATTACGTCCATTCCGTTCATTTCCTCCAGCGGTACATTGCCACTTGGCGCCGTCTCAACTGGGCGCCGTCGGTTCTAGTTCATTAAGGCCTAAATCAATAGGGATGATTTTGGGGTCAAATTAAAGAGCTCACTTCCTGGCTATCGATTGATACAAGATTTTATTTGATTTGGTTTTGATTTGATAGTATTGTGTTCAAAAAACCTAATAAAAATTTATAATAAAAACCTTTTACGTTTTTTAAGTAAAACTCAAATATTTCTGAACTAAATCTAATTAATCTTATTTTTATCAATAGCCAGAAGTGAGCTCTTTAATTTGACACCAAAATTATCAATATCAGCTTGGTTCTTAATGAGATACAAGCGACGGCGCCCACAGCGCCAACTCCATTAATTTGCCTTCCATCCATTTCATTCCATCAACCCCTACTACCATTTCTCCTTCCTCTCTCACATATCCGCTTCTCCCAAAAATGCCCTCAAGCGATGTTTGGCTTTGCTGCTGTTCCTTTCGCCCTTCCCTTCCTTCTCTTTTCACTTCCGTCCCCATCCCCCCATTCATTAGCGTGCATAGCCGTCGTCGACGGTCGACGGCGCCGCTCATTTGTTTTAAGGACAAAAAAGGCAAAATAGGATGAGGCCATTGATGCCATCACATATACGCATATTTGGCCAATTCGACCTTTACGGTGCCATCCAAAATAATTTTCTAATTATCCCATATTAGTCTATTGCGAGCCTGAAATATGTAATGACAAAAAAGGAATTTATATATGACTTCAAAAATTTAATTTAAAAATTGGCAAATTTTTTTGCATATTTTTGGTGACATTACAAAAATAAACGGATTAAAAAAACATCTATGGGATTAAAAACGTCTAAAGGATTAAAAACGTCTAAAGGATTAAAAAGCATTTATTTATGATGAGGATTAATTGAATTCACAAATTTGTAAGGATGATATTTTCCATTTGTAAACCAATGAAACTCCCAATTTTCCAACTTTGCAATTATCAAAAATTTCATACCGACCAAATGGGGCAAAATTGACACTGGACTTTGTTGATGTTGAAGCTTGAGGGTGTATATATTGAAATCACCAATTATGTTCATTTTGGCATAAAAATACTTAACAAAAAAGAAAGGCCTTTTTAGTAAAAAGGATGGTCCTTTTGGCCTATTTGAACATTCATTTTATGTATATTCTTCCTTATTCCTTTCGAAACCAGTCTTCCTTATCCATTTCAATTCAATTCAATGACGCCTTTCCCCTCATACAGCTGGCTGCCAGCATTTTCATTTTAGGCCCCGTTCCATGGCCAATCCCTTTCCATTTCTAAAATGTTCCCCCCTTCATCCCAGGGTCCATTTGGAATTCTGGCACGGCTTTTCCTTTGCTTTTTGCCGTTTTTTCTCTTCAATTTCATTCATTGTCTTTTGCCTCCCTTTGAGAGTCAGGCGCGCGCCATAGAAGAAGGGAAAGGCGGAAATGCGGCATAGCTTAGCTGCCACAATTGAACCTCCCAATTTCAATCCATTGATTCCATCCATTCTAGTGCTTAATTTCAAATGGCATTCTGTTCTCGTTTGGCATTTGGCTTAAAAAAATGTGAAAATGCAAAATAAATTTTTATAATTTTTAGCATTTTTTGAATATTCAAAAACAATTTTCGATTCTTTTTCCAATTTTATGATTTAAAGATATTCTAATTTAATGGGACTATTGCATTTTTCTCCATTATTTCCTTACATTATCCCTTTCATTCCCCCTTCACAATTTTCGAACTCATTTTTTAACGGAAACTATAAAAATTTATCAGCCGTCAACCTTTATCAGCTATTCTAATATCCGCATAAAAAATTGTTGAATTTCTCCCTTATTTGAATAAATTTCTTCAATTCTTTTGTCCTATTTTACTTCATTTAACAAATTTCTCCTTTTGTCTCTTTCTTTTCTCTATGTAAATGTTAATTATAATTATTCAAAGAGGGAATAAGTATTACGATGCCAATTTTTGCGATGTCAACAATGTTTTTTTGTTGCCTCTCCCAATTTCCATATAATTCCAATGGGAATATAAGAATGGAAGGGATCACGCAACATTGGCGGAAAAAATGGTTGGAAACAAAACAACACAAAAAATGGGAATAATATAAATGAATTTGGACAGATGCTTATTCATTCCATTTTATTCCAGCAATTCAATATGAAAGAAATAAAAAATGAACAAAAAAATACAAAAATAAATGTCAAAAAATGCACTTTCGGCAGATTTTATTTAAAATTTTTATTAAAAATTTTATTTAATTATTATTTTATTTAATTATATTTTTTTTGAATTTAAAGAATTTTAATTATTTTTCTATCCAACATTTTTCTTAAAAAAATTTGTGCAAAAAATCGAAAAAATGTCAGAAAAATTGACTTTTTATTTAAAATTTTTCCTTTATTTTTATTAATAGATTATTTCCTAAAAATGAATTTTAATGAAGTATACCATCAAATTCTTTAAAATTTTTTAAAAAATAATTTGAACAAAATTTCGAAATTTATCGCAAAATTCATTGCATTAAGTCCACAAAATTCATGTCAAAATTTCATTTTTTTCCTTGATTAATTTGTGTGGTCAATTCCTCCCCTCGCTTTTCAAAATGACCGCGCAGCTTTTGGTCTTTTGTTTTATACCCTTGTTTATGAGAAAATCCAATTTTGGGGACCTCCCTACTAAATTAATGATGAATTCGCGTTGGCCAATGTGGCCTTTGACTCCGCTGACCTTTACAAATAATCCTCCTCACTCCCTTTCCCCCTTGAATTAATCCGCTGAACAAACTTTCCATTCCATTCTCGTAGGGTGAGGCAACGCAGCGAATGAATTTTGTAAGGAAAAAGCGTGATAAAATGGTGGAGGAATTTGTCCTCCCCATTTTATTGCTAAAATGTCGATACAGTCCCATCGAATTTTTATTATAGTAACAATAAATTACTCATCCTATGCAATTCAAGGCGAAATGACGCAATTTGCTTATTTTGTGGTACTATATTTAAACTAAATTAAAAGTACAATATTGGCTTTAAATTAAAATCCAATTGAAAAAAAAATAAATACATAGAAGAATTAACATTCCGAAAATGCCTTTTTAAGTAATTAAAGAATTTTAATTCACAACTATTTATCCTTTCTATTATTTATGCATTTCATTGCCGCAATCCGCAAAAAAGCTGCTATATTTAAATTAAATTATGTGTCCAATAGGATTAAATTTAAGAATTAAGATCCATTTAATAACAATTTAAATGAATTATTGCCTGAGGCTTTATTTTACATTTCTAATTTATTTTAATTTTCATTATTAGAATAATTAATAGAAAAACGCGAACAATTTTAATTCAATTATTTTTTCAATTATATTCCTTTGAATTAGAATTTATTAATCAAATTAATTAATTGAATTATTGCCTGAGGCTTTAAATTTCATTTATAATTTATTTTTAATTTTCATTATTACAAATTAGAATTAATTTGTAAAATTATTAGAAAACGCGAAAAATTTTAGTTCATAACATTTTTAATTTATCCTTTCTAATAGTAATTAAAATTAAATTGATGTTCATTTTTGTACTTTTCATTGTTCTATTTCTAATATCCTACAGTACAATACAAAGCAGCCTCTCATTATTTGTGCCGAATAAATTATTTTGGTATACTCCGGATGATTTGATGACGCAAAACACAATCATTTTATCCCAATTTCATTTTGTTTTGTATTTATTCAGCCAATATTTTCGCGGATATTCCCCTATTTTAAATATGAATAGCTGCTCCAAAATGGCCAAATCATAGATTAATGTAGAAATTTATCAGATTTCGTTCCTTCTTTTTTCATTTTTTAATTCATTTAAATTCAAAAAAAACCTTTTTAACAAATAGTCCCATTGAAATTTATATTTTTTTATTGCTTCTTCCAAATTTCCAATTCAGAACATTGCCTTCTTGATGGAATCGAGAATGGAAAAAGTCATCCATTTCCTCCCCCAATGCTCATTTTTATAAATTATTCCTCCTCCAAGGCTCAATTTAATAAATTCTTCCTTCCGCTCTTTTTCAAAGACAGAAGCAAAAAAAAAAATTCAATCCAATTCTCGCCAATTCAATAATAAAGGGAAATGGAGAATAGCTTTTCCAAATAGTCAAAAGCAAAGATTAAAGTGAATTTTTCTCAGATTTCGTTCGTTCATTTTTTTCATAATTTCAAAAAAGGCTATTTAAAAATTAGACCCATTAAATTTATATTTTTTATTTCTTCTTCAAATTAAAAACATTGCCTAGGTGAAATTGACAAAAAGCCATCCATTTCCTCCCCCAAGGCTCATTTTAATAAATTATTCCTTCCGTTTTCCTAAGACAGAAACTGAAAGAATTCAATCCAATTCTCGCCAATTCAATAAAAAAGGCGAAATAGAATATTCACACGCACACCACACGTCCGTCCAATAAATATAATTATTGTTTTTAACCAAAAGCCACAATGCCCATAGGAATAAAAACAATGCTCCAGAGAAATAAAAACAATACGCCGAGGAAATAATGAATGAAAAATGGGAAGAGGCCAATAAAAATAATAAAATAAATATTATTTTCCCTCTTTTTCTTCTCATCCCATTTGAGGCCACATTTATTTAGGCCATATTCCCCTTTTCCTCTTTTATGGCCCAGTCCCAGTCCGCGAGAAATAAACACGTACTGCCGGCGCCTGGGGGCTGTCCCCCTTCCGCCTTTGGGCCACATTTTGATTATTAGCAATTGTTGTTGGTATGTTGACCGCGGTCGGCGACCGGCGACCGACTGGCGGATAAACAAAAACGGCCATCGTTGCCAACTTCCTCCCGCCTGCCTTTCAACCCCGCCAGACATAGCATTTTCCATTTCCTGTTTCTCTCATTTCTCTAAACTTTTCTTCATCGCCTTTCCACATTTCTCTTCCTTCTCCCTGATTTCTGCCATTCCTCCCCTCTTTAAATCTACTCTCGAGAGTCTCGACACTCGACCTCGCCCTTCAACCAAGAGAGAATATGTCCCCCGAAAGGGGCAGCCATCATTGTGCATTGCATTGATCTCTCCCTTTTGATTTGGGAAAGCCATAACAATTGGATATGTCGCTTGGCCACATCATTTATCCTTCCTCTGCTGTCCCTTCCTTCATCCATTTTAAAAGTCTGCTTTTCAACTTTTCAAAAAGCATGACTGGCTGGCTGCTGGATGATGAATCATCATCATATTTGATGGGCGATCAGTAGTGGGTTCATAAGAACATGGTTATGGTCATTTAACCATGACCTCGTGGTCAAATGACCATGGATCCGGTTCATAAGACGTTACCACCGATTTTTGGTTAAATGACCTGGTCAATTGACCATGAAGTCATGGTAAAAATTTACCCCGGTTCATAAGAACATAACCACGTGGTCATTTAACCACGAGCTCGTGGTAAAATTGCTACCATGCCCCCCTAGCGTGGTAAAAAAAAGTTACTATCAACTTTAGGGCCATATAAAATAGCTGGGAATTTATTTTAAAAATAGGTAAAAATTATTTTCTTATAGAATGAAGTCTCCTCTATCCAGCCATATAAATTTTGTATTTTTTCGTCCACTTATTGTTTTATTAAAATTAAAAATAGAAAGGTAGGTAAAAAAGGCCTCTTTTACAGGGAAAATCATTTTTGAAATTCCATAAATCATTATTTAATAATCTTAAAAATGTGAAAATAATGTCATATTATAGAAATGACATTCCTCTATCGATTCATATAAAATTTTCTAAAAAATTTTTTGTTCTAAATTTTTTATAAAGCATTTAAGGGAAATAGCACAGAATCGATCGAACTATACCTCATTCGATAGAGCTCGGAGAGTTGAATCCGAATATCCGAAAATTTTAATGCGACAAATATTTTTGGCCAAATTATGGCCTATCTTTGTTCATTTTCCCTTAAAAATTAAAAGTTACCCGGTACCAGTTCATAAGAAGATGGTTTACCATCATCTCATTGTCATTTTTCAAATTTTCTTATGAACGGAATTTAGGTCATTTAACCAGGTCATTTGACCTTGGTCAAATTATCGGGTCAATTAACGATGGTTATTTTACCACGTTCTTATGAACCCACTACAGCATGGACCTCACCTATTGATGGTCATTTTGAGGCCAATATTTTCGGAATTCATCCTCGTTTAAGTGTTAAATTAGATGTTACAATTTTAAGATTCTGAATAAATTCTGCCTCTTTTAAATTCCTCCCTTTTTCATTAAAAAATTTCACTTTTCAAATTCCGCCTCATTTTGCCTTAATTAATTCTGTTTTAATTCCGCCTATTTTTAATTCGCCTGATTTAATTCCGATTTTAATTTAGAATTAAAAAAAAAGAAATCCTCATAAAAATTAATTCATAATTTTCTTTAAATTTCCACCAATCAATTTTTCCCTTTTTTCCTTTCATTATTCAAAAGAATAGAGGCAATTCTTTAAAGCTAAACAACAAATAACACAATACATAAAAGAACAATCCACCAAAAAATAATAGAAAAATAAATGATATAATTATTTTTTCTTTTCTACAAATTAAAAAATTACGTTTATCTCATTATTTTTCTTTTTAAAATTTCAAATTGGAAAAAAGCACAATTTCCCCCTGTATTTTGTATCCTTCAAATGGCCACTTTTTTGCCTCCAATCAATTTCCATGCCAATCCACCCAAGCCTTCAACGAATTCCGCCAGCGGCCAACATTTTCATTTATACTCCTTCCTTTCGGCTGCGTTTTTTCCTCACAACCAATTGAGCGCCTGAGGCAACTTTACCCACGTCCACCATTAGGGAGTGGCATTTAGATTTAGCAGAGGCGAAAAGCAAGCAAATATGGATATATGGAAGGAACGAAAAGCCGCCTTTGGAAATATATGGGCAAGGAAAATTCTCCTTCCCAGTTTGCTTGCCTTTTTCACGTTTTTTTACTTTCTCTCTTTTCTATTCCTATTCGCCTCCAAATGACGACGTTGAACTCTGCCCTGAGGAACTTTACCAAATTCCACCATCCGGGATTCGACAATAGCATTAAGCAGGGGCGAAAAGCATGGAAATATAGATATGGTGACAAAACGACGAAAAGCCGCCTTTGTGCCGTCTATGGCCAAAAGCGAAATTCTCCCTCCACTTTTACTTGCCTTTTTCACGTTTTCCTCTCTCCCATCCTATTCCCATTAGCCATCAAGCCCCAAATGACGATGCACATTTCCGTGGGAGTGCGGAGTGTTGTAGGTAGGGCGGAATGGAGATGGATGGGATGTGGTCGGCTGTCATCGGTCGGCTGGCAGCAAACCGACGGTCGGCTTCTGTGCCCCCAACCATCGCTTGCTTGCTTGCTTCCATGGAAGGCAATGCTTACTGCTTTTACCATTGAACCCCCCTCCTCCGCCCTCCCTTTCGGCCCACGCTCTTCCCTTTTCCCTTCTTCCCCTTTTTTCTCATTTTCTTTTCCACTGTTTGGCCCCGCCGCCAGTTTTTTGTTGTGTTGAGTGAAAGCAGCGGTCGGCTGGCGGCTGCCTCCAAAAATGACGCGAGACTTTTATGGCCACATCCCCCTTCTATTCCCGCCTTTTTCGTTTTTTTCCAACATTTTCTTGCCGCCAGATGGCAGCGAGCAGCGACGACGTAAAGCCACCATTCCCTTTCGAAAAATGCGCCTTTCTATGTGTGCCTTTTTCATGCGCCCATTTTCTTCCCTTCGTCATCCTACGCAATTTTTTTTGACCCCGTCAATCAATCCAATTATAAATGAATGAGATTTGAATATGTAATTGTAATTCTAAATAGGGTAAAATATATTTGTCGCGCATGCTTATTTGGTTTTTTGACGTAATTTTTAGTTCTTTCTATACAATTAAATATTAAATGAATTGACACAAAAATAATATTTTATATTCTTTTTGAATTTATTCTAAATAACTTTTTTTTATTATTTTTTGTTTCGTCAAATCCATCATCCAATTTGTTAGTTAGAATTTTTCATATTTTGGGTTTGGGCAAATAAAATAATTTTAACCACATCATTTTTTGCTACTTGTGCAGCAATTTTGGTCCGCTTTTTTTTCCTCATTATGGAGGAAAATTATGGGTCTGTCCCGCCCTTATTAGGTCATTAATTTGGCTTTTAAGGGTTTAGGTTAAATCAGGAATAGGATATCATCCCAATTAACCCTTAATGCCTAAATCTAATCCTGATGGCCCCAAAGGGTGTGGCCCTTCTCACTTTTTCCCATTTGTCCTAAAAGCGGATAGATACAAACTGAATAATTAGTAATTACCCTCCTTTTTGACGTAATTTTTAGTTCTTTCTATCCAATTAAATATTAAATGAATTTACTCGATATATTTTTTATTCTTTTTTGTCCCATGTACCACCTAATCCCATCATCCAATTTGTTAATTACAATTTACAAATTTCCATATATGGGCAAATAAAATAATTTAAGCCACATCATTACACGTCATTCTATACCTTTCCTACCTTTCCAATTTCCATCCCCTATCAAAATTCCATTTTCAAAAAATGGAATAAAAAATTCATTTTAGTAAAAATGAAATAAATTCATAAAACATTTTATAAATATTTATTTCAATTTTTATTTTAATTTCAGCTATAAAATTTTTATTAAAAAAAGCGGGCCTGCGAGCATTTCGCCCCTTTCCCATCAAAATTTCGGGCTTTGGCTCTCTCCTCTTTTAATTTGCTGCATCAAATTCGAATTTTCAACAAATCCACAAAATTGTGAAAAGCAGCCAAACTGAATTTATATTGGCCAAACGCGCAACAAGGAGCTTCAGAACATCAACAAAAACAACAACAAAGACATTCAATTAATTTAATAAGGTAATTAATTGGCTGGGAATAAAATGAGATTTGGGAGCCATTTCAGGCACAATCGCATTTTAAATTACCGTAATTACTCTTTTAATTCCTCTTATTAGGGAATTATTTTACAACCCTTCAAAAATTTGCAAAATTAAGTGGTCTAATTCCTTAATTTATGGACATTTTTAAACGAATCAGAACGATTTTATAGAACTTTAGGAAATTAAGTAAATGCAATAATTGAGGTTCATATTCACATTGATTTGAAAATAGCTCTAGGTCCTAAAAGTCGGGGGTGGAGACGGGAGAATATTAGAGAGTGAATAATTAAAAGAGTATTTACATCTCATTAAAAATTTATTGGAAAAATTGAATTAAAATTCTCCATTATTGAAACAATTATGAAAATTTTTGAAAATTTTTCTAAATGAATTATTAAAAAATTATAATTAGAAATTATTCAAAAATAAAAAAAAATAATTTATTTTTTTAAGGATGATTTCCGCCGCTACAGTGCCACCGCCGCCAACTTCTTCAGTGGTCAGTTCAGCAAATGGAAAAGTGGCCACCATTGGGCCATCGAATTCAAATGCCAATAACAAAAGCGGAATGGTCAACAATAGTGGCAATAACAAAGGAATGCGGAATAATAAAAAATTGTTGCCCCAGCGGCGACATTCACCTTCACCAATGGTCGCTCCGGATGTGGTAAATTCAAATTTGAAAATTAAATAAAATTATTAGAAAATTTTGAAATTAAATTAAAAAATTATTATTAAACATTTTAAAATTAAATTAAAAATTTTAAAAAATAAATTTGAAAATTATTTAAAATTATTTTGAAAAATTTGAAATTAAATTAAAAATTTTGAAATTAATTAAAAATCATTTAAAAATTTTGAAGTTAAATTAAAATTATTTTAACAAATTTTGAAAAGTATTTTTTTAATTATTTCACTTTTTATTAAAATTTTTTGTTTCAATTTCCCACTTTTTTCATTTGATATAAAATATTTGAGAAAATTTTGATTAAATTAATTTAATTGACTCCTAATTTTGAAAATTAATTTGAATATTTCTTATCAATTTTCAATCCTAAAATGTTGTAGATGGATCGTGCTCATTCGGTGGATGGAAGTTGTGCCGGACCTGTGCCTTTGCGACGTGCCTCCTACGCCTTTGATCATTCTGCTACTGGAGGGAGTACCGCCAATCGCCATCATCATAATGCCCATCAAAAGTCGAGCACTCCTCCTTATCATGGGCACCATCTTCATCATTCACAAAATCATGCCGGCATGAATGGTCGGCATTTTAATTTTTTGACAAAAAATTATCAATTAAAAATTTAAATGTTTTAAAATATCATTTTTTTTCAAAATTTTTAAATTTTTTACAAAAAATTATTAATTAAAAAATTATTATTTTTCCAGACACTTTGATTCACCAACATTCGGCACCGCCATTGAACGCGTCCAACCATCATCAAGATTCGTCGGATTGTGGTTCCAGTTCGGGCTTAGGCGGAATGGGAACACCAATAAAGGGTGGAGAAAGTGGTAAGAAAATTAAATATTTAAAGAAAAATTTTTAAATAATATTTTCTACTTTTTTTTGCTTTATTAAGATTAATTAATAATTATGATATCAATATTTTAATAATATTAGTAAAAATTTTTTGGTGATTTTACCTTTTTATGAATCACTTTTTTTTGTGAATTTGTCTATCTTTCGTCATTGAATTAAAAAATTTTTCTTATAATTATTAATAATTACATTTACAAAATAAATTTCCAAAAATTAATTGACCAATAATTAATATAAATTAAAAAATATTATATATTAATATTTGTTAAAAATTTGTTGCAGGCTGTTCCATTTCGAGTTCATCGAACAATTCGGTGATTGCCGACTGTTCGCACGATTCCCGGGACAGTGGTGGGCCAATTTCCAGCAGCCCTGGGACAAATCTGAATAATAATCCCATTGATGCAATGGCCCAACAGCAACAAAATGGACATCGTTCACTGGTGGCCACGGCAACATTGACACAAAGCATGGTGTCCTCTTCTGCTAAAACCATTTCGCCGGTATGGCAAAAAATTATTTATTTTTTATTTAAAATTTAAAAACAAAAAAAAATTATTTAAAATTTATAAACAAAAAAAAAAATAATAATTTTTACCAAACTAAAACACAAAATGTTTTTAAGAAAGGGAAAACACAAAATGTTTTTAAGAAAGGGAAAACACAAAATGTTTTTTAAGAAAGGGAAAACACAAAATGTTTTTAAGAAAGGGAAAACACAAAATGTTTTTAAGAAAGGGAAAACACAAAATGTTTTTTAAGAAAGGGAAAACACAAAATGTTTTTAAGAAAGGGAAAACACAAAATGTTTTTAAGAAAGGGAAAACACAAAATGTTTTTAAGAAAGGGAAAACACAAAATGTTTTTAAAAAAGGAAAAAACAAAATGTTTTTAAAAAGGGGACACAAAATGTTTGTACCAAACAAACACAAAACATTTTTAGCAAACAAAAACACATTTAATTTTAAATTTTTTATGTTTATTTTTTCATTGAAAATCAATAATTAATAAATTTCTTTTATAATTTTTTAATCTTATAATATAATTAATAGGTTTCGTCCATTCCAACATTGGTCCAGCAACAGCCCCAACATATCCCGCATCAACAACAAATATTTTCGACTCCACCTCCGGGCATTATTGGCACCAATGTTGCGCAATTACCCGTTGCCGTTCTCCCTCCAAATGCCCTCCCACATTCCCATCAACAATTCGGTGCCTTCCTCACAACCACATCGGGCCATTCAAATGCAGCAGCCGGTGGCCAACAATCTTCATCTTCCCCATCCATTCAAAATGGCCATCAACATATTCAGCAACATTATCAGCCAAATGGGATGCAACAACATCCAAACATGTTGCAGCAATTTCAGCATCATCCGGCCACGGCAGCTGCTGTTGCACAATTTAGTAGGATTAATTTTATTATTTGATTCATAAAAATTTTTCACAATTTTCATTAACCTTCTAATTTAAAAAAGGAAAATATTTTTTAAGGTGATTAAAGAAAGCTAAATATTGGATAAAAAATTGAATAGTTAATGAATTATCTCATTCATTTTTTGAGAATTTTTATCTAATTTTTTAAATAAAATAAATGAGATTGTCCAGCAATTTCGTAAAATTGCTTTTAAATGTCCAATGGAGTATTATTTTTCAATCGATCAAAGTTAGAAAATTTAAGGATTAACTCTAAATTGTGGACATTTTTATAATTAATGTAAATTTTATAGGCTTTAGGAAACTAAAGAAATGCAATAAAAATGTGTATTTTCTTGGATGGGAAATAAAAAAGATTGGAGTTTAAAAATAATTTGTCAGTAATATTTCTTTATTTTTTTAAAAATTATTGCAATTTATAAAATAAAATCAAATTTTACATTTCAAAGTTTCCAGCAATATGCTGTTTCTAAATAAAACATATTAAAATATTTAATTAAATCCCAATTCAGACGCTTTGCAAGCAGCGGTTGCCGCAGCTGCAATGCTCCCGCCAAATGCCGCAACTGCTTCTGGACATCAGCAACAGAATACTGCTGCTACGGGAAATTCCCCAATTCCATTGGGTGCCACACCACTTTATGATGGAAATGCCGCTCGAATGCCGCCTCCTCATCAACAGCAAAGGCCACAACCGCATGCATCAAACCATAATCATTGGAATGCATCGCCACCACAAAACATTGGGCCAAGTCAACAAAAAGAACAACAAATTTTATTGCCAAATGATGGTCAACAACAACAATTGTTGGGTGGCGGCCGTGCGCTTTACACAATGACCTGTGAGTGCATGCATGATTATTTAAGTAAGCATATATAATGAGAATATAGTTAGGTATAATTAGTTATTACATATATTGGCAATTAGATTCAAAACATGTCTCAACTAAATTTCTCTATTGGTTCCATATTTTAATAGTCTCTTATTTAATTTGCAAGAAAATTTTTGTAATCGAACTTTATTTTTGGTGCCAAATCTTAGCCAACTTTAAGATTCGTATGCTCCGAAAACAAAGCTCTATTCTTATTCTGAGCATAAACCTAATTCTAAGCAACAACAATTTGTAAATGCCAAGCTATATGTATGCTTCAAAAAGTATTATATTTTTTAATACATAAAATGTTTCGGCAAATGCATGAAGTTTTCTGTATTTCCATTTTACTTTTTCAATTAAAAACATTCTATTATACAGCCTTTTTAATTATACATATTTTTGAAGAAATTCCTAGGAAATTGATGATTTGAATTTTCAATTTTCCGGTTTGCTTAACGCAGAGAAGGTTTCATGAATTTGTAAATTTTTCATTTTCGGTTTGCATCCAAAATTCCCAAGAAAAGGCAATTCACTCTAAATCCAATTTTAAAATTGTGCTCATTTTGAATTTAAAAAAAATGAATTTTGTTTTGTTTTTAGGCGAAACGGCAGCCCTGGCTTCGGTCGGTGCCGCAGCCGTCACCGCCGGATATCACGTAACATTGGAGCCATGCGCTTCTGCTCCTCCATTAATTCCGCCATCTTCAACTGCACAACAGCATGCATCCGTTTGCGAGGATGATGAAGGCCAATCGCCGATGCCTCAACAACAACAACAATGCACTCCACCGCCTGGTTTCCAACAACATTCTGTTTCTAATGCTGTGCAAAATGTTGGTGGCGATAGAAGTGGAAATTGTAAGTTTTGAATTTTTTTTGATTTTGCAATTTAAATCATAATGAATTTAGAAACTAGAATTTAAAAATCAGAATAAATTCAAATATCAGAATTATAAATCAGAAAAAACTTTTTTATTAAAATTACAATCCGAATAATTTAAGAAATCAAAATTATAAATCAGAACAAATTTAAAAATCAGAATAAATTCAAAAATCAGAATTATAAATCAGAATAAATTTAAATACCAGAATTGAAAATCAGAATATATTTAAAAAACAGAATTAAAAATCAGAATAAATTTAAAAATCAGAATTATAAATCAGAATAAGTTCAGAAATCAGTATTTTAAATCAGAATGAATTTATAAATTAGAATTACAAATCAGAATAAATTTTAAAATCAGAATTATAAATCAGAATAATTTCAGAAATCAAAATTACAAATCAGATTAAATTTAAAAATCCGAATTAAAAATCAGAATAAATTTAAAAATCAGAATTACAAATTAGAATAAATTTTAAAATCAGAATTATAAATCAGAATAATTTCAGAAATCAAAATTACAAATCAGATTAAATTTAAAAATCAGAATTACAAATCAGATTAAATTTAAAAATCCGAATTAAAAATCAGAATAAATATATTATAAGTATAAATCAGAATTATAAGTCAGAATATATTTAAAAATCAGAATTACAAATCAGAATAAATTTACGAATAAATTTAAAAATCGGAATTATAAATTAGAATAAAATAATTTTGAATAAAATATTTCAGCTGGAGTTACTGCCGAAAATAATGAAGCTAACGGCGCAGATGAACAATCCGGGGATCAATCAAATGAGGGAGGAAGTGCTGGTGGCACCGATCAAAATGGAGGCCGAATGCCGCCCACGGCAATGAATGGGCCCACCTCAAATGGAGGTGCCCAAGAACAATGTCAACAAATACAAAATGGCCCATTGCATCCGCCTGGCTCAGCAAATGCCATTATGCCACCGGGAGTGCCACCCGAAATTGCCGCCGCAATCAGCGGTGGGCACGACCTTTTCGTGCACATTCATCCGGGTGATGCCATCGCGCTGGCGGTTGGCAACGAAATTCAACATATCCATGGACCGGCCACAATTCGAATGGTCTCCCAGTCGGTACCGCCTTCGGCAATTCCAATGAATGTGCCCCAAGGGCATATTGTACAACAATTATTGGATAGACAGGTGAAAATTTTATTAGAAAATTTGGTGTTTTCCTTTTTGGGGATTAGACATGTTTTCTTGGAATATTCGATCACGAAAATTCATTAGAATTTACGTAACTTAATTATAATAATTAATCAAAATAGCCAAAATTTATATTAAAAAGGCCAGAAGTTTTCATTATTTTTAATATGGTTTATTTATGTTACAATACCGAAATTGTCCAAAAATATTTCCCCAACAACAATTGCCAATTGCTCAATAATCCAATAAAAATTCATCCAATTTTTTTTGATATTTTCATAATTATTTTTCAAAATAAATGAATTATTCTCAATTTTTTAAATTCATTCAACATTTTGTAGGGTTATCTCTCGCATATCATAATGTCGCAAGAAATGCCGCCAATGGCTGCTCCAACTCCGTCAGCCCCATCAATGGGTCAACAACAAATGGGCCAAAGCCAACAACAACAACGGCATCACAATCAATTGCAGGTAAAGAAGAATTTTTATATTAAAATTATAATTCCTTTAAAGTCAAAAGTTAAGAAAATGAAATTTTCAAAAATTAAAAAAAATTATTTTTATTTATATCTTTTAAGCCTCACCATCATCAACAACAATCGCATATCCATCAATCTAGTCCAAGTTCGCAGAAATCGGGGACTCCAGCAGGGCGATTTCGGCCATCGCCCTCCTCGTCTGCATCACCCCCAAATCAACAGCACCATCACCATGGCCAACAGCAACAATTTGTGCTGCCACCGGGCTATGAACAATCCCAACAAAATCAACAACATCAGAATCAGCAACAATTTTTGACAAATGAAGGATATGCGCCATCACCAAACCCATTGAACAAATGGAGCCCAAGAGGAAATCAACAACAACAACATTATTATGGTGGACGAAGGGGAATGGGTGGTGGCGGTGGTGGACAAATGGCTGGTCCATCTAATGTAAGAGAAAAATGAATTATAAATTAAAAATATAGATTAGTAGATTAGAATTTAAACTAAGAATATTAGACTAGAAAATTTGAAAATAGAATAAGAAATTTAATTTGTAATAAAAATATGAAAATTAATTAGAAAAAAAAAACTGAAAATAAAATTAAAAAGAAAAAAAACTAAGAAATTTAGATAAGAAAGTAGTAAGAAATTAAATTACAAAAACTAAAAATTAAATTTTAAAAAAAAAAGAAAATTAGTTTAAACAAAGATTAGAAAATTAATTACAAATAAAAATAAGAAAATGAAATTAGAATTAAAAATAAGAAAATTAAATTAGAATTAAATTAAGAAAATTTTAGAGAAAAAAAAAGGTTTAAAAAATTAAGAAAATTATATTTGGAAAAAACTAAGAAAATTAAATTAGAAAAAACAACGGAAATTAAACTAGAAAAAATTATATTGGCCTTAATTTGATTTAAAATATTTATTTCCTGTAATTTAAAGGCCCTTGGCACATTCTACATTGAACCAGTTTCACAACAGCTGATTGCGGCTAGTCAATCACCTTCTGGTGCATACATTCACCAACAACATCCACAACAAATTCTAATCACTGAACAACAACCGTCCGAATATGCGGGTCAACAAATTGCATCCGCTTCCCAAGTGCAACAACATTTCACCGGCACACCATTGGGTGGCCCTGGTCCAATGATTCCATTGGGTCCATTTGTGCCTGGCGGCGCTGGAGGTGGTCATCCGGCCGATGTGGTGCCAATGTCGATTGAGGAGGATGAGAAGGAAAGGTTGAGGGATGCCCTCAGCGCTTTGCCAAGGCCAATGGTCACTAGAGGTGAGAAAAAAGGAATATGAATATTATATTTTAGAAATTTTTTTTGTTGTTAACGAAATTTTTATTATTTATTTTTAAGTTTAATCAGAAAATGTATAATAAGTCAACTTTGGGTATTATCCTTATTTATGATAAATAAGGATGCACTTTTATTACTTTTTAATTAAAAGATTTTATGAGTTTAAAAAAAATTATAGAAAAAAAATATTTTTCGAAAAATTATTAAGAAATTTTTATAAAAATTATTTTTTAAACTGTATATTGATTTTTGGAATAATTTATAATTTTTTAAATTTATTTTTAAGTAAAGAATGCTTTGGCATATTTGGATTATTATTCACATTTTCATGAAATTAGGGTGCATTTTACCACACATAAAATAAAATATTTTATGAGTTTAAAAAAAATATAGAAAAAATAAAATTTTAAATAATATGTAATGATAAAAGTTAAGAAAAAAAATTTTAGATAAATCCACTGTTGCTAATTTATTGGTTTACAAAAACATAGCCATTTCCGAACAATAATTAATAATATTATTATTTGATTTGGGAATTTGAACGAATTTTGAATATTAAAAAAACCTAAAAATAGATATTTATTTAAAAAGCAAATGAATTTAATTTTATGGGTTGTAAAAAATATTAAATTTTCGGTTAATTTTGTAAAAAAAATTTTATTTTGTTAAAAATATAATTTATCTTTTTTCATTGTAGTTGCCGATCGTGATGCCGATGTGGTCTGGCAAGAGTTGGACACATCGGAAGCGGCAGCCTCAGTGCCGGGTTTTCCAGAGATAAACCAATCGGAATTCACATATCAACTGATTTTATATGAACAAAATGCGTCGAGCAGTGTTTTCTATAAAACGGATGCAAACAGCGGGAATGTGTTGCATTTGCAACGCCTTAGGCCGGCTACCGATTATATGGTAATGAATTTTTTTGATTAATTTTAATAAAAATTTTTAATTAGAAATTTTGATCGGAAAAATTAAATTAGTATTTTTTAAAAAAATCAGAATACTGAAAAAAAAAATAAATCAGAATTCTGAAAAAAAATAAATCATTCTGAAAAAATTAAATTTGAATTCTAAAATAAAAAATTAGAAGAAAATCAGAATACTGAAATAAAAAATCAGAAATAAGAAATCATAAATCAAAATTTTAAATTGCAAATCAGAATTATGAAGTTAGAAATCAGAACTATGAAAATAATAAAACAGAATTCAGAAAGGGGAAATCAGAATTCTGAAAAAGGAAATCACAATTCTGAATAATATAATCAGGATACCGAAATAGAAAATCAGGATCTATATAGAAAAATCAGAATTCATTGAAATTTTGAGAAATTAAATAAAAATTTTCAATAAATTTTTGATAACATATAAAATGATTTAATTTTCACGAATATTCCAATTTTCAACATTTCCATTTTTAAACGATTAAAATTTAAACTCTAAAATTACCCTTAGATTTGCATTCGCGCGGATTTGCCCGGCCACAACATCATCGGGCATCCATCAGCGTACACTGCTTTTCGCACTCATTCTTCCCGTCCTGATACCCCAATTATGCCAAAATTGATGAGTCGTCATTCGGCAAGCTGTTCACTGCAATGGCGACCACCAAATTGCAATGGGGCACCAATTCTTGGTTATTGCCTTCAAATGGCCAAAGTAATAAAATTTAAATTTATATAATTAAAATTTTTAAAAAATGTAAATTTTAAGGGAAAATCTGGTCCCTTCGATACCGTAGTCTATGAAGGACCCCAGGAACAGGCAACAATCAATGGCCTCGAGCCAAATGGATTCTATCGTTTTCGTCTATTTTGCCGCAATGAAATTGGCCAATCCGATTATTCTCCGCAATTGAATGTTTATGGGGAAAGGAGCACAAATGAGCAGCAAAGAGGACAGCAACAATCACAACAGCATTATTCACATTATCAAGGCCAGCAACAACAACAACAACAGCATTTATATGGGGCAAAAGGTGAAATACAAATTTATATTTATTAATATAAAATATTAATTATTGGGGTTTTCGGAAATTTTTTAATTATTTATTTTTAAAAAATTTAAGATTGAATAATATTAAATTCTTAAATTTTTATCCAAAAATAGTCTATTAACTAAATACCTTTTTAATTGATTTTTGAAATTTTTTTATTATTTTTTTACAAAATTTTGCTTTATGTTTATATTCAATTTTAATGATAAAATTCTAAAATTTAAAAAAAAGCAAAAATTTCCAAAATTTTATGCTTTCATGTTGAAAAATGTCTTTGTTAAAAAGAAGCAAAAAAGAAAATTTTATTCAAATATTATTTATTCAAAAATTTAAATAATCAAAAAAATTTTATCCATAATTCAAAAGTTTTTGAAAAATAGAAATTTTCAGCACCCAAAAATTAACCAGCATCTTTTAATTGAAAATTTATTTTATTTAGTTTATTTTTCATTTATATTTGGAAAATTAAAAAATATCTTATAATCCGATTTGTTTACCAACTTTTATTTCAGGCCAACAAAGCTCAATGGCCAATTCGCCATGTTCCTCTGTCCAGCAACAACATCCAATGTCTCAGGCAATGATCCCAAAACCATTGCCTCCAACCGTGCATTCTGTCATGGCCAAAACCATTAAATTGTCTTGGAATGATGTACAGCCTGGGCATGAATATCTGAATGTTACGGTAAATTATTTTTATTTTTAGAATTATTTTTTAAAAATATTTTTCATTAAATTTTTATTTAAAATTTTTAATGAATTATTTTTAAACGATTTTTATTATTTTTAAAAATTTCTTAAAATAATATTTTTTATTATTTTAAATAATTTTTTGGTGAACTATTTTTTTAAAATTTTAATTATTTTTAATATTTTTTAAGTGAATTTAATTAATTTCAATTATATTTTTTATTTTTTTAAAGAAATTATTTTAAAAATTTTTTAATTTTTTTTAACATTTTATTAAATGAAATTATTTTTATTCATTTTTATTATTTTAATAATAAATATACTTAAGCTTGAAATGTCGGATTTTTCTGTTCGAGGCAGTCCACATTTTGCGCCAATCCCAATGGAATGCTATGCCGCTTCCGGCACATTTGCCACCATCAATGGCCTTCAACCGAATAGGGACTATCGATTCCGTTTGGTGGTGAACACTGCAAATGGTGACACATTGCATTCTGATTTTGTGACCGTCCGAACCCGGAGCATTGGTGGAAATGAGCCGCCTGTCTCACATTACAAAGATCATCGATATGAACAACAACAGCAAAATGAACGGCACAGTGAAAAGGTAAAGAGATGGGAGGGGGTATTTTTTTGAATTTTTGGGATCAAAAATTAAATAATTTTTAGATAATTCAAATTCCAACAGAATGTTTAGGTTTAAAAATAATTAAAAATTTTAATAATTCAAAATATTCTGTTGTTTCTTGTTTCTAAATACTTTAATTTTTTAATTTTTGATAATTCATAGTATATTGTAGAATTTAGGCTTAAAAATAAATTTATTTTTATAATTCAAAATATACTAAAAATTTAGGCTTAAAAATTTAATAATTTTTGTAATTCAAATTGAAATATTTTAGACTTAAAAATGAATCATTTCTCTTAATTCAAAAACATACAGTAGAAAAAAATTTTTAGAATTAAAAAAATGAATAATTTTCCTAATTCAGAACATATTATAGAAAAATTATAGACTTAAAAATAAATAATTTTTAGTATTTTCAAATTTACTTAAGAAAAATTTTAGGCTTAAAAATACAGTAATTTTCTGAATCAATTTATGCTGTAGCTGTAGAAAATATTTAGATAAACAGAGTAATTTTTGTAATTCAAAAAATTCTTTAGAGAAATTTATAATTACAAAAGAAAGTAATTTTTCTTAATTCAAAATAGTAAACGGTTGAAAAAATTGTAAATTTAAAAATTAAATAATTTTTCATAGTTCATAAAATTAATATTATACAATAAATTTTTAAAAATTTTATCCGATTAAGCATTTTATCAAACCCATATCCACCATATTTTTCAGACCCAACTCAGTGCTGCCTTTGATGATGAGCCTCAACACGAACCGCAACATCATCGGGGATCTCCTGCTACCGGCCAAGGTCAACAACAACATAAATTTGGTGGCCAAAAGCGTTCAGTGGCCAGCAATCCGCCATCCATTAGTCAATCCAAAAAAGGTGGCCAAACAAAGGCACCTCAAACTGCACAACAAATTCAACAACAATCCATGGAAACGGAGGAACCCACTTCGGTGATGGAAAGTGCCAAAACGAAGCCAAAGGAAGAAAAATCACAACAGCAACAAAAGCCTCAAATAAATGGATGTTCAACACCCAAATTCACCATGTTGACCAGTGAAAGTGCAAAAGTCACTTGGCGATTGGTGAGTATTATTTGGCTATATTTTAATTTATTATTTTAAATATTAGAAATTTATTTTATGTAATGATTTATTAATAATTTTTCGGATTTATTTATTGAACAATTTATTATAAAAATTCTGAATTTTAAATAATCTTTTAGTATTTTTATTAAATTTTTTAGAAATTTATTTTAAAATTTTTTTATCATTTTCTTAAATATTTTTTTTATGAATTTTTAACTTAATTTTTTTTAAAAATTTTATGAATTTAAAAAAAAATTTTTTAAGAATTTTTATTCAATTTTTTAAAAAGAATTTTATGAATTTTTAATCAAATTTTAATTAATTATAAAAATTTTTTATTAAATTTTCTATAATTATTTTTTTGCCAATTTTATTCACATTTTAAATTCCCTTTTTATAGATATCTCCGGGCGGTGGTGGAAGTCCAAAGAAAGGCAATTCGCTGGATGGCCAAGCAGCAACCTCATTCAGTGGAAATGGTCAAAATGCGGCAATGATGTTTGAATTGCAACGAGTGGATCGTCAACAACCGCAAATTGTCTATTCCGGAAATGAGACGGAATTTGAATTAAAAGGCCTCAAACCGGTGGAACATTTGCAGCTTCGAGTGCGCGCTGTACTGCTCGATACCGAGGGAAAACGATTCGAGGTGAATATTAAGAATTATTTTAATTAAATTTTCTATTCCTTTTTTAAATTTAACTAATTGAAATTTGATAAAATTCTAATTAATTAAAATTACAGTAAATAGGTACTTTTCGGTTAATAAAATACCATCAGATTTGATTTCTTTTTATTAGATTTCATTTAATACATAACAAAACAATGTTAAAATCATATTTTAGAGCTAATTAGAATCCTAAGACTATTTTTGAAGGAAACATACGATGATATTGGAGAATAAAATCTAGATGGTGGATAACCGATAACTCTGACATTATTCAATTTCTGCATAATCATTAATTTAATTTAATAATATAAGATGAGCTAAAAATGTCCAGTATTTACATCTTTAAAAAATAAAAAATTCACCTTAGAAAATATTATATATAATACAGAAAAATTAAATTCATTTTAAAATTATATATAAATTTGTTCCAATGTTGATGAATTTTTCTTGACAATTATTATCAAACTAATCAATAAATTAAAAATATTCTAATTAACTAATAATTTTTCCGCCTAATATTCGAAATGAATAATTTTATATTATATTTGCAGGGTGAATGGTCACAAGTGGGTTCAGCTTGTACTTTGAGTGCAGCACCAACGGCACCCAGAAATGTGCGCCCACTTCAACCAGAATCGCCAACGACCACAGTCAGTGGCAATCAATCTGAATGCGCGGAAGAGGAGGAAACCAGGAGCAATAAGAAATCATCAACATCCCATGGCCCTGGCAATTCAATCGAAATTTGCTGGGATCCGCCTGCCCAAATCAATGGGGCACAAATCACGGAATACAGCATTTATGCAAAAAAGTAATAAAGTTATTGAAATAATTTGGAGAATAGATTGGCGATTAAAATTAAATTTATTTTTTAGGGAAAGAAAATGAAAATTTTTTGTAGTTTTGATATACTTTAAACAATTAATTATTTTCAAATTTAAAAATTTGAATAAACAAAAATTGGAATTAAAAAATACGCAATTTTTAGATGAAATATTAAACTTACTTAAAAATTTTGAATACTAAAAAATTTTTAAGTCAAAATATTTTTAAGGCATATTACTTGATTATAATAAAGTATTGGGGACTTAGTTACAATTCGTTTAACGTTAAGATAAGATTAAAACTTAGCTCTCGGCTAATATCTATCTTATTTAAGTCGGATTTGGCCACTTTAGATGGCATCAAAAAAAAAAGATTATTTTCGGCTATTAAAATTTTTTATCAAATTCATTTTTTTCTGCAAATAAAAATGCCTAAAAATGCCAATTTTTAATTATGTTTCTGTTTGAAAATTTACACAATTAGGAGCAAATTTCAAATTAAGGAAAGAAATTTTAAATATTTAAGAAAATTTTCCCATTTTTTTGCCTTTCAAAAAATAATGCTTAATAAACTTTTTTTCCAAATTATTAAAATTCTTAATTCCTCTCTTCTTTTCAGATTCACTTTGGACGATTTGAACGGCGAAAAAGCTTTGGAAGAACGTTTGCTCGGCTCCAGCAGTGAACCACAATTCCAGACGCCTCGGCTTCAACCCGCACATCGATATTTGTTCACGGTGTGTGCCCACAATGAGGCTGGCGCTTCACCTCGATCCGATCCACCATTCGAATATATCAGTCCACCCAGTGTGCCGGATGCACCACGGGATTTCCATGCTGAGGTAAAATTTCATAATTTTTATATTTTATTAATTTTTAGAAAATAAAAATTTCTAAAATTACTGGGAATATCCATATCGGAATTTAAGGCATTTATTGAAAAATAAAGTAAAAAATCAATAGCATATTTTTTCAAAATTCAATAAAAATTAAGCAGAAATTTATGGCATTCTTTTCTTTCAAAAATTTTATAAAATTAAGCAACATTTTAAGTATTTCTTTAAAAATTTAATATAAATATAAAAATTTTTAATAATTTTAAGGCTTTGAGCACATCGGAATTGCAATTGAGTTGGTCGGAGCCGGCATCGACGAATGGGGCACCAATCATCTCCTACCATTTAAATTGCTTCAAGCTTTACAATACTCGCAATTTGACTACTGAATCCGCCTCAAGCTCCACGATTGGAGGCCGTCAACGGCAATTGGTCAGCCAACAGGTAAATCAATTTTCTAATCTGAAGAAAAATGTGTTTTCGACTGACTAAGAAGAATGTGTTTTCGATTGATTAAGGAAAATGTGTTTTCGATTGACTAAGAAAAATGTGTTTTCGATTAACTAAGTAAAATGTGTTTTCGATTAACGAAGAAAAATGTGTTTTCGATCGACTAAGGAAAATGTGTTTTCGATTGACTAAGGAAAATGTGTTTTCGACTGAATAAGTAAAATGTGTTTTCGGTTGACTAAGAAAAATGTGTTTTCGGTTGACTAAGAAAAATATGTTTTCGATTGACTAAGAAGAATGTGTTTTCGATTGACTAAGGAAAATGTGTTTTCGATTGACTAAGGAAAATGTATTTTCGATTGACTAAGGAAAATGTGTTTTCGATTGACTAAGGAAAATGTGTTTTCGATTGACTAAGGAAAATGTGTTTTCGATTGACTAAGGAAAATGTGTTTTCGATTGACTAAGGAAAATGTGTTTTCGATTGACTAAGGAAAATGTGTTTTCGATTGACTAAGGAAAATATGTTTTCGATTGACTAAGGAAAATGTCTTTTTTGACTAATTTAGAAAATAATAAATTAAATATAATTATTTTAATATTTAATTATTTATTCTTAGATTGTGCCCGGCACCCAACGACTTGTCCTGGTCCAATCCCTTGAAACTGAAACTGACTATGAATTGGTTTTGCAAGCGGAAAATGCCGTTGGCAAAAGTTCGCGCGAATATTTACGATGTGCCACAATGGCCGAGCCACCAAATCCACCAGAATTATCATTGGCACAGGCAACAGCGAATACACTGAAATTGAAATGGAATGCAGTTGGAGGTGAGGAAAATGAAATAATTATTAAATGATTTATTTTAATTAAAAATTTTTTAATTTTTATTAATTTATTTTCCAAATTTTTGTATTAAAAATTTTTTAAAAATAATTAAAATTTAATTTATTATTTATTTTTATTCAGAATCTACCTCCTCTGCCAATCAATATTATTATTTGGAACGCGAAAATGAAAATGGCACATATTCGCCAGTATATGAGGTAATTACATTAATTTTTAAACATTTTTTAATTAATATTATTTTGAAGGGAGATTTGCGCACGGCCAAAGTGAAAGGTCTTCGGGAACGTTCCTTGCATCATTTCCGGATTAGGGCGGCTGCAGCCAAAGGCCTCATGCTTGGTCCTTGGTCAAAACGATTTTCTTTCCAAACAACCAGACAACCACCACCGGCTCCAAAACAAGTAAGGAAATTATATAATTAATTATTTACATACAATTTATATATTTTTTTGCTATTACTAAAAAAATATTGTTGATTAAAAAAATAAAAAAAATTTCCCATAATTTTATTTATAGAAAAATTTTTAATATATATTAATTTAAATTTATTTTTAAAATATCGAAATAAAAATATTTTAATTCAATTTATTTGTTTTTCATTTTAGGCCCCAATCGCCACTGAATTGACCGCCGATCTTTTTCAATTGGAATGGACTGCAATTCGTGGCAAGGAATCTTCGGCTGGCGCAGATGAACAATGTGAACAACCCGAAGAACAAGAACAATTTTATTATCGACTACAGGTGATAATAAAATTAATTTTTTATTTATTTTCATTTTTTAAGATCGCACCAAAAGTGAGCACTTCGGCTAAGGAAAAATCCGCTGTGGAAGTGTGGAAAACAGTTTATGAAGGGGTAGGGCATTTTTCAACAAATTATATTCAAAATAAAATATGAAAATAACAATAAATAATAAATAATTAATAAAAATCACTGAATTTATCGATAAATTTTAATATGAAAAATTGGCTATCTTTAAGGTTTTATAATTGGCCAAATAGGCTTAAAATATATCCAGATGTTTTTACTACAACAATATTTTTAATCCAAAAATCAATATACATTTTTCAAAAATAAAATCGATAAGGAATTTTAATAAAATTTTTATTAATATAATATTATTTTTTTAAATAAAATTATATAAAAATTTGAATTTATCAAAAAATAAAATTTCGATAAAATAGAAATAAGTTTTAAAATTTAGTACAAAGGTAGTTAATTTAAAATTCTATTATAATTCCTTTTGTATTTGCAGACATCGACCCAATGCACTGTACCTGTACCCAATGCTAGCCTACAAACACGCCAGGCCCGTCTTTTCATTGTGCAACAATTTGTTGGTGCCGATGGCCAAATGTTGGATGAATGCCAATCAGCCCCATCGCCAATCGTCGTTTTCTCCTCACAAAAAACACCGAATGAATCACCCAAAAAACGACCATTGCAAGGTGGCAAAAATGCACAAAGTGGGTTATTTTTTAAATTTAAAATAATTTTTGAAAAATATTTTTTCAATATTTTAAAATAATTTTAAATAATTTTTGAAAATTTAAAGAGTTTCTAAATAATTTTTGAAAATTTAAAGAGTTTCTAAATAATTTTTAAAAGAATTTTTAAATAATTTTTGAAAATTTTAAAAGAATTTCTATATAATTGTTGAAAATTTTTAAAGAATTTTGAAATAATTTTTGAAAAATATTTTTAAGAATTTTTTTTTAATAATTTGTGAAAATTCTAAAAAAAATTTTTAAATGAATTTCTAAAAATTTTTGAATTACTTTTTTAATATTTTTTTAGGCCCATCCACATCGACTGGTCGTGGTCGCCAACACCAAACGGCAGTCCATTATCCAACACCGAAGGAGCCAACAAAAATGGGCTTTTACAAGCGGTTGAAACGATTTGGGAGTTGGATGAAGAAAACGGTCTCGGAAAAGGATTGTGCACTCATTGTTTTGGTAAGCAAATTTATTTAACTTAAAAATTACCAAATAATTTTTAAATTTATTTTAAAATTTTTTAAATTAATTTCAATTTTTAAAAATTTTTTAATTTTCACAAAAATATTATTATACAATTTTTAATCATTTTAGAAACTTCCAAAATATCTATAAACAATTTTTTATTAATTAATTATTTATTTTTAAAAACTTTTTAAATATATTTTTAAATTATTTTTTTTCTGAAATAAAATTATTTATTGCATTTTTTAAAGAAGTATTTTAATTTTAATAAAAAATTATTATTAATTATTTTCGAAATTTTGATCACCAAAAAATTATTAAAATATTTTTAAATAAAAAATTAAATTAATTTATTTATTTATTTTACAGTTCTTATTCGTCATTTTGGCCTTTGGCATTGCAATCTTCCTGAACAATTATTATTTGAATTGAATGGCAAAAATTGAAGAAACAAAATTGGGCCAATCCACAAAAATTCATCGTCTTTGCTGCATTTCACATCATCCAGTCAATCACCAAATTACAATTTAATTAATTATTATTGTTTGTATCATTTTTGGTCCATCCACAATTTCTTTCCAGTTTCCATTTTTTCTTCCTCTCTTTTACACAAATAGCGCTTTCTGAACCATCGAAGAAGTATACAAAAAATACCAAATTTTAATCAATTTTCCATCTAAATTTACAAATTCACCTTTCTTCCATTTTTATGAATTTTATTCAAATTTACTATAATGTTGTGATTTTGGCCCCAGTGGATTCGCGCGTGTTCCCTCCCTTCTATTATTTCCATCCTTTTTGCTGCTTTTCATTTTGTCATTTTTAGTGCCTCTTTTTTGCGAGTTTTTCCACCTTGCTTGTCCCAGTCATTTTCCTCTCCTCTCCATTTTGGTGCTTTTTATTAGAAAATTAATTCCAAAATATTTTTCATCCATACCAAAAAAATTCGATGCCAAATTTAATCCAAATTCCCATCATTTAAATTGTGATATCAAAAAAATAATATTTTGTATTTATTTTCTTTTTTGTTTAGACCCAAAAAATGCTACCAAAAATATAATATTTTTATTTTTGTTTAGACAAAATTCTTTTTCATTAATTTAAATTATTTTGAATTTTTATTCGGCTAAATTTCCATTCAAATTCTGAATTAAAATAAATAAACACATAATCCACCAAATAAAATATATTTAATTAATTATAATTGAATTCCTCTATTCGAAAAAAAAAAACATAATCAAAATCCATTCAAATCCAATCTCCACCAAATCCATCCAATTTAATATTTTTTCCCCAATTTTCCGATGATTTTCTCCCACAAATAATTTTTTCATTAATATTTGTTTTTTCACCACCCAACAAAAATAAAAATACACATATTCCAGTCCAATGGCATAAAATTAAATATAAAAATAAATAATATTTGTATAAGAAAAGATGGTTTTTTATCGATTAATTTTATTTTCAAATTTGTGGTATTTTCTCCCCCTTCTTGGTTGATCATTTATTTCATTTTATTGTAATATTCCTTTATTTTTTGGATGAATATTTTTATTACAAATTTTAAATTCACCACATACACACACACAAATATTATTTTTATTATTATTTTCACAATGGATGATAAAAATTGAATGAATGAATGAATGAATGAATAATTTTATTGGTTTAAATCGTAGGTGTGCGTTACATAAATAACGCAAATTGTTGCTTTAGATAAACAAAAACGTAAATTGTCGCGTTAGATAAATATATAGTGAGTGATTGCGATCTGCTGAGCTCAGAGGTGTGGGAATATGATGGAATATTCGTGATGGAAATTGGAATGGGTTCGAGGACTTTTGGGATTTGGAGCTTTGGTCTTAAGCTCGATTGGAGGCTCCGGGGAATATGTGTCCTAATTCTCCTGATGATTTGTCTTTCTCTATAGGCTGTCGACTCTCCTAATGAGCTGCTAGGCTTATCCTCGATTGCTGGGCTTTTCAGACTGATTCTGGGCTTGTCCTCGACTGACTGGGAGGAATAATCCTGGAAAGGCTTTTAAGGAGGAAAAGTGGAGTAGTCCATTGATGGATTGGGAATGCCGGAGTGGATAGTTTGTGCTTTTGTGTTTGAGTTCATTGTGCCTTGTGTTCCAGTCAAATTTTCCTTACACTATGATGGATTTTTAATGGCATAATAATTTTCGTATTTGACATTTTTTCCTGGCGATGGCTCTGCTTTGAAGTTGATGACATAGCTCATTGGCATCGTTGGCATGACTCAAATCAGGGTCTAGCGATTTTCCTAGAAGGACACCGGCTGTCAATAAAGCCCAAATATGGGATCGGCTGTCAATAAGACACAATTGAAAAAAATGATATGGGATTTTCTTCTCGGCAACTAGGAACATTTCCACACCTTTAGGAAACCTTCGGCTGTCAATAGATAATACATTGAATAAAAGAGTATTATAAATTTCAAGATTAACTTTGGGCTTTATTGACAGCTGGCAACCTTTTCCATAGTACACCCTTTTTTGTTTAAATCTATTCTTTTGAAAATTGATAGTGAATTAAACAAAAAGGATGAAAGAAAAGGAAAAAGAGGAGGGAAAAACTTTTGGATTTTTGATGAAAAAATCACAAAATAAAAACCTCCAAGAAATAAAGAGAAAATATTAATATATAATTAGATGGTTATGGGAAAATGAAAATATTCAAAGGAAAATTGGATATTTTTATGATAAAAATGTTGTCAATCTTTGTCAATATCAATGTGGCCAATCAGGTCTACGGCCCCAGGAGGGGCCCGGTCTAAATCGGGCATGCCTATAACTGGGTTCGCGTTCGCGTTTTCCTTGATCCTTATCCTCATCATCTTTCTTCTTCTGCTCTTCTTCTTTTCCCTTTTTGTTTGCCTCGCATTGTTGTCTGTGATCACTAATTCTTTGGTTCTAATGAATTTAAAATTTTAATTATTTTTTAATTTTTTACAAATGACAAATATCTAATCACATTTACAATTATTAGCCAACGATTCGAATCAATCATTGGCTCCGCGTTGGCTCCGTAGTTGGCTCCAAAAACTTAATATTTTTTCTAATTGTCAAAATATTTTCATTTTTATTTTATTACAGAGAGGGTTGGGCCCCCGTCCCTGTGGGTACGGGGGAGGATTCCCGCACTTTTTGGGCCTCATCCCCGTCCCCGCAAGCCCATCCCCGCGGGGATGCGGGGATGACCAGCAGCACCTCATATTATGGGATTTTTCGAGGAAAATGAAGTAGGATATGAAAATTTTGACCAAATTTTTGTAGTGTTTTTAAATTCTTTGTTAAAATTTTTCGCTGCGCTGCCATTTTTGGGATGAAATTATTCTTCAGAAAATTTTTTTATTTGAAAAATTTTTGTTTTTTTTTTTTTTTTAAATTTACATTACTCCCGTCCCCGCGGGGATCCCCGTCCCTCACAAGTTCATCCACGCATATCCCCGTCCCCGCAAACTCTGCCCCCGCAGTGCGGGGGCCCAACCCTAATTACAGATGCAAAAAATCTGCTCTATTTTTTGGTCAGAGATAGAAAAAATTTTTGTATGGGGCACAAAAATCCTACTCCTCTTCAACGCGTTGGCTCCATTTATGTGAATTCCGGTAATTTGATAATACCATTATGCGTACAAATTAAAAAAAGCATTAATTAAATTATATCAAAAAAATCCGTCCGGGGTCAAATTCCACAAAAGACAAAGGGCTCTCTGCAAATTTGGGCGATTCCGCAAATATAAGTTTTTGACTTCTAATAAATCAGAAATAGGTTTTAGACTATAGAAACCCTACCATTTTATAGATCTCATCGAGGCGCATCGAATGGTATATAAAATATTCTAAAGTGTTAAACCGTTTAAACCATTTTTTATATTTTTGATTTAAAAAAACTCTTTAATTTTGGACCAAAATTATATATTTTATATACCATTCGATGCGTCTCGATAAGATCTAGAAAATGGTATAAAGTTTATATGGTCTAAAACCTACAATGATTTATTCGAAGTCAAAAACTTATATTTGCACAATTGTGAAATGTAAAATTTACAATATATATATTTGTTGAACGCAAACCAAGTGCCAATGTTTGCACCCTCTGTCCACAAATACCACAGTAGTAATATTGCGGGCCTTCGATCTGACTTGGTGCTGTAATGCCGTCCAAAAACAGAATATATAGAATTGTGAATGCAACAAAAACAGTAGATGGGGAAAATTGCATGTTTTTTGTATTCCTTTTAATAAATTATTAAAAAATAATTCATTTTGAAAATAAAATTAACTTTCGAAAAAATTCATTATAAATTTGGATTAATAGAAAGAAAATAATAATTTCAGAAATACGACTTTTATAAGGACAAATAATTTTAGAAAAACATAAAATAAAATTTAGGCTTTAGAATAATATTAAATGGGAAGCTATTTGGCCATTTTTATTGGTCTCAAAAAATGTATATATATATTTTTTCGGCAAATTAAATGATTTTCTAATATGGCCAGCCGGTGCTAGTTCGATTCCACAATGGTGCAAATATAAAATTTTTGGCTTCTAATAAATCAGAAACTAGTTTTAGACTCCACAAACCTTATACCATTTTGTAGATCTCATCGAGTCGCATCGATTGGTATATAATATGGTAGCTTTTGGCCCAAAATAAGAAAGTTTAAAACCAAAATCTGTAAAAATGGTTTAATATTCTTTTATTTTGGGCCAAACCATTACAAAATATATACCAATCGATGCGATTCGATGAGATCTACAAAAAGGTATAAGATTTGCGGGGTCTAAAACCAGTTTCTGATTTATTAGAAGCCAAAAATTTTATATTTTTACCATTGTGGAATCGCCCATATTTGCGTCGCCCCTGTCTATTGTGGAATCGACCCCGGACGTTGCCAGTTGCCAGCCTGAGGTTTTGCTTAATAAATTTTGTATTTTTTTGGGATTAATGAAAAAATATTTTAAATATTTGGAATTATATTCTAAGGGAATTGGGAATTAAATTGAAATGAGAATGAGATTGTTGATTATGGGCCAATCCTATATGCCCTTTTATATCAACATTTTAGGTACTTTTTCGATCATTATACGAAATAATTCGTTATACATTTACGCCCGCATCCCCATCCTCCATTTTCATTTTCCCTAAATCATCGTGAAAAAATCCCCAATATTCAATTAAAAAATCAAATGATTTTTTTCCCTGCCTCAATGGGCTTTGATTGATTTTATGGCCATTTTTTATAATTTGCTCGAACTCATAATCATCCAATTTTCCACTCATATTCATATTCGTGCGAACCGTATTACGCCTTTTGCGGACCCGCCATCTGTGGACGAAAAGGTTTGGAACGGATGGCGGTAAAGTTGATATGGCATTGTTTAATGGCATTTTATTAGGCATGAAATTAGCTATAAAATTACATCAAAAGATTTGGCTTATTTTGAGTATTTACCGAGTTATAGCCAAAAAACAGCCAAACAGCACATTTTAATTAAACCAAAAGTTTTTTGGCCATAACTGGGTAAATAATACTCAAAATAAGCCGAATCTTTTGATGTAATTTTATAGCTAATTTTATGCTTAATAAAATGCCATTAAACAATGCCATATCAACTTTACCGCCATCCGTTCCAAACCGTTTCGTCCGCAGATGGGGGGTCCGCAAAAGGCATAATACGGTTCGCACGAATATGAATATGAGGGGAAAAATTGGATGTGAGTACGAGCAAATTAAAATGGCCAACACTAAAATAGGACAAAATGAATGGATGATCGGGAAAAAAAGCAAAAAAATCAATCAAAGCCCATAGAGACAGAGAAAAAAGTCATTTGATTTTTGATTGAATTTTGGGGATTTTTTCACGGTGATTGAGGGAACATGAAAATGGAGGATGGGGATGCGGGCGTAAATGTATATACGGATGATTTCGTATAATGATCGGCAAAAAAGGCAAATAAAATCAATTCAAAGCTCAGAGAGGCAAGGATCCAATGATTTTTGATTGAATAAGGTGAGTTTTTTCACGGTTATTGAGGGAACATGAAAATGGAGGATGGGGATGCGGGCGTAAATGTATAACGAATTATTTCGTATAATGATCGGCAAAAAAGGCAAATAAAATCAATCAAAGCTCAGAGAGGCAAGGAAAAATCCAATGATTTTTGATTGAATAAGGTGAGTTTTTTCACGGTTATTGAGGGAACATGAAAATGGAGGATGGGGATGCGGGCGTAAATGTATAACGAATTATTTCGTATAATGATCGAAAAAGTACCTAAAATGTTGATATAAAAGGGCATATAGGATTGGCCCATAATCAACAATCTCATTCTCATTTCAATTTAATTCCCAATTCCCTTAGAATATAATTTTTTCATTAATCCAAAAAAAATACAAAATTTATTAAGCAAAACCTCAGGCTGGAATATTAAAAAGTTATTTAATTTGCCGAAAAAATATATATATACATTTTTTGAGGCCAATAAAAATGGCCAAATAGCTTTCTATTTAAAATTATTCTATAATCTAAATTAATTTATGTTATTACAATTTCAATTAAAATTATTTGTCCTATAAAATTCGTATTTCTGAAATTATTTTTTTCAAAATTCATAATAATTTTTTTCGAAAGTATATTATTTTCAAAATGAATTAATTTAATTTATTCACTAAAAAGAATAAAAAAAAACATGCAATTTTTCACATCTGCTGTTTTTGTTGCATTCACTATTCTCTATATTCTGCTTTTGGACGACAAAACATGCATTGCCGCACCAAAACATTTCGTTGGCCCGCAATATTACAACTGTAATATTTGTGATCAGACTATTCAAACACTGGCAGATGGAATGCATGCATCAAGTTTTTATATTGTAAGCTACAATTAGGGTTAGACCCCTATCCCCGCTCCGCAAACCCAGCCCCGCGGGGAAGCGGGGATGACAATTGACAAGCCCCATATTGTTGGATTTTTCATGGAATATGGGATATGGGGCAAGGAAATTTTGAGCAAAATTTTGTAGGATTTTTACATTTTCATTACAAATTTTTCGCTGCGCGGCCATTTTTAATTATTTTTTCACTGTGCCGCTATTGGAATTTTTTGGTTAAAGACCCACGGCCAAGACACTTTAATCAGTGCTTTTTTAAATTTGTATGCGTAATGCATTATCATAACTTGCTTTTTAAACCAAGTCAAGTTAAAAACATTTTTTTTGCATTTACATGCTTATTATAGTCCTTCTTGTCCAGAGGAAAATAAAAATAATATAATCTGCCTAATTCCCTATATTTAATAATTGTAAATGTGATTAGATATTTGTCATTTGTAAAAAATTAAAAAATAATTAAAATTTTAAATTCATTAGAACCAAAGAATTAGTGATCACAGACAACAATGCGAGGCAAACAAAAAGGGAAAAGAAGAAGAGCAGAAGAAGAAAGATGATGAGGATAAGGATCAAGGAAAACGCGAACGCGAACCCAGTTATAGGCATGCCCGATTTAGACCGGGCCCCTCCTGGGGCCGTAGACCTGATTGGCCACATTGATATTGACAAAGATTGACAACATTTTTATCATAAAAATATCCAATTTTCCTTTGAATATTTTCATTTTCCCATAACCATCTAATTATATATTAATATTTTCTCTTTATTTCTTGGAGGTTTTTATTTTGTGATTTTTTCATCAAAAATCCAAAAGTTTTTCCCTCCTCTTTTTCCTTTTCTTTCATCCTTTTTGTTTAATTCACTATCAATTTTCAAAAGAATAAATTTAAAAAAAAAACGCTGTAGACATATAACAAAATAGATAAATTTTCGCCTTCCTATAAATATGGTCCCCACCACAGGGTTGGCGCGGATTGGCGAAAATATTGGATAAGAATTTCGGATAAATTTCTAATAAAGTGCAAACAACTTTTTTTCATATTTAGCAGGGCTCTCAGATGGATTTTCAGTTTGGGGGGCATTTTGGGGGGATTTTCAATAAAAAAGGGGGCATTTGGGGGGCATTTTCAGTAAAAAAGGGGGCATTTTGGGGGCGCATTTTTAAAAAATAATAAAAACGATTAGAAAAAATTTTTTCTCAATATTTGTCGTTATTTTATGCATTTTTTCAACAATTCTTAGCTGGAAATAAATTAATTTGCTTATGATTTAAAAAAAAAAAAATAAATTTTTGGCTATTGATTAAGAAGGGGGCGTCGAAGTCTTTTATAGTCCACAGAGAGCTATTTTCACCAAAGGCGAAATTATAATAAAAAATGCCCCCTCAAAGAAAAATTTTAGTAAAAAATGCCCCTTCAAGGAAAAATCTTGACAAAAATTTACCGCGCAGCAAAAATTTGAACGAAAAATGCCCCCTAAGAGAAAAATTTTGCCAAAAATAGCCCCACAGGGAAAAAATTAAGCTAAAAATAGTCTCGCAGAGAGAAATTGTAATCAAAATTTGCCGCGCAGCGAAAAATTTTAGCAAAAAAATATCAAAAAAAAGGGAAAATATAAAAATTTTAAAAAGGGGGCATTTGGGGGGCAACTCGGCTCGGGGGGCAAAAAAGGGGGCAAAATCTCAAAAAGGGGGCAAATGCCCCCCGTGGGGGGACATTCTGAGAGCCCTGATATTTAGAGTTCAAAAATAAGAATTTTTTTTTGCAATGAAAACTTTTTAAATTTTCAGAAATAATTGACTAATTTCTTTCCGGAAAATTTTTTAATTGACTACTTTCTTCTAGGAAAGTTTTTTAATTCATTTTTAATGAGCATAATCGGCAAATTTTAATTATGAATTACATCAGCAGCTGTCTTAAAACTAGAGATTTTATAATTAAATTTAGGTTTAAATCTATGCTGTCATTTTTAAGATACTATTATTTTGACCTTGAAAATACGAAATTTATTGAATAGTGATACAAATTAAATTAGTTAACAAATTTGTTCTCAATTAACAAATTTCAATTTCCAATTAAATTGAAACAATTATCCATCCTCCATTTATAAACGTTGAACCCAATATTCATTAATGCCCTTTTCCGAATCCGCTAATTTTTTCTTCAATTCTTTCATCTCATTTGCGTCCAATTCTTCCAAAATTTGTCGTCGTTGTTCCATCAAATGAATTAAGCCTCGCTTATAGCAATTCATTGAAGTCATGTACTCGTAAAGTTTTGAAATTTCTTCCATTTTTTGTTGCAACGTATTTTCAGCTCCGAACAATACTTCCATGTGTTTAATTGCACTTGACAAAGTGGACTAAAAAAATTTAAGATTTAAAATAAAAACTTGGAATTTTAACTTAAATAAATTGAAAATAAGAGAAATAAAAAATAGAAAAACCAAGGAAGTTTGACCATTTACAAAACATTTTTAAATATCAATTTATATTTAGTTTCACTTACATTTATAGCTTTCTTTTTGCAATTTTCGCCCCAAAGTTTTTCCATTTGATCATGATCATCATCATCAACAATTGGCTGGGCATTAATCGCATTGATTTGATGTTCAATGAAATTCTGTGTGATTAACATTTCGGTTTGCAGTGATCGATGGGCAAAAAAATGTGTGGCTGTCCATTGAACGGAGGGTTGACCATGTTGCAAAGATGGAATATGAACTTCAGGATGTCCATAAAACCAGTTGGGACTTACATCAATAATAAATACATTGATGGTATTCTAAAAAATAGAATTTATTTATTATTATTACTAGCTCAGAAGAACGCCCGAAGGGCGTTCTTCTGAGCTAGGGAAGTGTGAATGTTGTTATCCTCTTCGCCCCTTCGGGGCTCATCTCGCTTCGCTCGCCCGGGTGTTTTGTGAGCCAGGGAAGTGTGAATGTTGTTATCTTATTCGCCCCTTCGGGGCGAAGCTCGCTTCGCTCGCATGGGCATTCTTCTGAGCTAATCAAAATCTTTCCTCTAATTTCTTACATCATCTTTTTCTTTTCTCTATCTTACTCATCTTATTCTTTTTAACAAATATTTATACGCGTTGACTTCGCCTCTTCGAGGCTCAAAAATTAACTTGTAAAAAAAGCAGAAAAAACATTTACCACCGATGGAACCGAACCTATGCCCTTCGCAGAAAAACCAAGATCTTAACCGCCTGCGCTATCTAGAGCAATGTTCAAACACTCTTTCCTTTTCCTATCAACTCAAACAAAGCATTATCGATTAGTTGCCTTTTCTTTTCTGTGGAATATTCCACATTTTGCGGAATAATCCGCCTAGGCCATAGCATAGCAACAAAACTTGCATATTCATGTCCAAAACATAAACCAAATGCAAAACCATTATCACCGTCATCTTTAGCATGGTCGATTACCCTATACTTGACATTTTCATCATCAAAATCCAAAATTTCCAAATTTGGCCATAACTTATGGCCAAGCTGCGCGAGACTTGGCCAAATCAAAAATCCATTCTAGTGGTCTTGATCAGCAGCCTCGAAAACCCCCGAGTACAAAAATTCAGCCCAAACCATCCACACCACACCGAGAAAACCGAGTAACATACAAACAGACACCTCTAAAATTATATATAGGATATAATAGGAAAGAGTAGGTGATTTCTTTTTTCCCTTTTTCTATTTTAAAGAATAAAAATTCTCTCAATTTCAGTTTTAAATTGGAACGGACCCTGTCCTCAATTACTAATATCATAATTAAGACGATATAATTTTGAATAAATTCAATAAAACAAATTTAATTCATCGTGATCTTTCATTTAAATATTAACAGAATTAATTAATTTCTACTTAAATATATCAAAAATATTATTATTCGAATTTGATTTAAAATTATAAAAATTATTATTAAATTAAAACTTGCCATCCATTTTGGCCAATTTTTTCTGACTCGATCGGCCAAATATTTGTAAGCATCTCGATTCAATGGCAGCAACCAACGTTGATCAGACAATGATAATTTGGCAAAAATTGGATGAACCAATTCCGGAGGAAGTGGATTTTCTATTCCAACAACTTGAGTCTCCTTTTCCCAAAGGTTTTTTGGCTTTTTCTCCTAATAATAAAATAAATAATTGAAAATTTAATTAAATTTTCCAAATACCCTTGGGACTGGAATATCAAATTCTTGATAAATGGCCTTTTTTTCTTCCTCAATTAAATCCTTAAATTTAAAAATTAAAATTTTACATTTATCAAATAATTCCTACATCAACAAGACATAACAATTCACGGACTTGTTCCAATTTTTTGACTTGAATAACAGCAAAAGCAAATTGTTGTACACCTATATATGAATTAAAATTAATATATCTATAAAATTTGTTGCAAATTTTTATAGTTTTATATCCACAAAAAATAACCAAATTTGTTTTTTGATGGCATTATTCAATATAATAAATATGACCAAATTTTCTCATTTTAAATGTTGAATAATTTTGTTCAATTAAATCATTTTAATAACAAATAAATTAATTCTTATGCTGTTTAAAATTATCATAATCCCCATGACAATAACTTACAATAATGGAACAATGAAGGAAGGTCAAGAAAATTAGCAGATAAATACAATTGTTTGACGTTCTCCAAATCCATTTTATTCTTTCCGACGCCAAAGCCAAAATTGCATTCCCATTCATCCGGTTGGAACCAAATTTGCTGTTTCAAAAATTTAAAATAATTTCAAATAAATATTTATTAATCTGACTTGTCCAGTTTCCTTCCCAAATTTTAGTTCAAATTCGGGTTTCCCAAGTTGGTGTCGCATCCAGTCCACAATTCGACGGAAACATTTTTTGCTAATTGTCGGCAAATGGAAAATGAATGGTGGTGGATGGGATTCCTCATCTTTGGCAACATCGTTGTTTTTCTCCTTGACAACAGTTTCATTTTCTTGTCCCAAATTTGTCCACATTTCCGCGAATATTTGAGACTGCATCAGAAAGCACCAGGGGACCTGAAATAACAATTAAATTTTTATTAAAATTAATTTAAATTATATTAAAATTTATTCTAATTTTTATTAAAATTAACTCTAATTTTTTATTAAAATTATTTTATCAAAATTAACTCTAATTTTTTATTTAAATTTAAATTTTGACCTCAAAGATTTTGCCCTCCATTGTTCGGCATTGGACTTTTCGCTTCAATTGGGTCTCTGTAAATTTGATGTTCTCAACTGAAAATGTAAATGTGGATTGTCAATTAAATAGAAAATTTTAAACATTTAAATTGACCTTTTCCGTCGCAGTTTTCCAGTTCGAGAGGAATTGATTCGATGGCATTATTATCCTCTAAATTCGGAATATTTGGCCCTTTTTGGCTCTCATCCTTTTTCTTCTTTTCCAAAATAGTTTGTCTTTCCGCAGCCATTTTAACTTTTCGTTTTTTTGATTTATTTTGTCGTTGCATTTTCGTGAAATTTATAATTAAAACCTATTTTTGTAATTTAAAATTGTTATAATAATGTGAATTATTAAGGAATGTAAAATTGAATTATAGAAATTAGAAAGAACTGAAAATGAAGATTTACTTATCATATAAAATAAGGAAATTTTCTAGTTCCAACAATAATTTTTTTATTTTCAATGATTGACTAATTAATTCAGAGTAAATTTTAGAATAGTACAATTTGAATTTTGGTGAATGAATGAATGAAAAAAAAATTAAATTTATGGCTCTGCAAATTTGAATAATGTCATTTCTCACAGCATTCCCAGAGTAGCATAATCCGAATCCGAATATGGTGATTGAGGTGGACAATCTATGGGAATTGAATGTATATTTAAATTTAAATTATGATGAATATTTGAAAAATCAAAAATGGAAAATCGAAGAAATTTGCTCAAAGCAAAAATGAAGGAATTTGCTTGAATTTAATTAGGATTTTAAAAAAGCAATGTGGTTGATAATAAATTTATTAAATTGCATTAATTTATATATGATCTTTATTTGGGTATAAATAATTCGCAAAAAAAAAAGAATATATTAAAATTTCAGATGTATTTATTTCTTTTATTATAAAATTTGAATGAAATATATAAATTTAATGACACAAATATAAATTGATAAGGCCATAAATTGCCTTTGAAAATATTCATCACATTATTACTAGAATAAATAGTGGTCAGTTTCGGTTTTAGAAAATCGATGTAGTTTAAAACAGAAATTAAGAATTTTTGCGCAAAAAGCTGAAAAATCACATTTTTCTAAAACATCGAATTTTACATAAAACTGAGGGCGGTCTAAAAAATTTATCACAATCTTATTCTTATTATTATCCATTATATGGCCATTTTGTTATTAATAAATATTTTGATAATATAGCAATTTTAATTTAAAAATAAGTGAATAATAATAAAAATATTTTACATTACGAGAAAATTTTTATATATGTAATAATTTCAATCAAAAAAAAAAAATTCACAGATTATATAATTTTAATTCTTGGCTGTGCTAGTTTATTTGATTTTGATTTTAGCGGAATTTTGTAATAATTTTTTGTTTTTCCTCCATTCGATTATAAATTAATCCAATAAATTTTTATCATTGTCGGTTTATGACATTGAAAACATGAAATTTATTGATCAACTTCAAATTAAGTAATTCAACAATTTAACATTTTCCAATTAACTAATTTTAATATTCGACTAAAATTAGATATGCTCATCCTTTTATTCTTTTCCTTCTTTTCTTAAATCAAAATTAAAGACGCTGAACCCAAAATTCATTCAGGTCATCTTCCAAATCGGCCAATTTTTTCTTCAATTCTTTCATTCCATTTTCCTCCAATTCTTCCAAAATTTGGTTCCTTTGTTCCACCAAATGAAAGAGGCCACGTTTATAGGAATTCATTGGACTTATATTCAAATAATTTTTGGAAATTTTGGCCAATTGTTCCAAAAATACTTTTTCGACCCGGAACAATTTGTCCATGCGTTCAATGGCACGTAACAATATTGACTAAAAAGGAGATAAAAATAGATTAAAATTAAGAAAGAAATAATTGTATAGAATAATGTAATTATTTGAATATAGAAATTTAACGGGGAAATCCACATTTTGTTTGATATTTTAGGTTAAAGAATTTGGCAATCTCAATTTAAAGTAAATTTCGATAAATTATATTAAATGAGATTACAAATTACTTAATTAAAATTTAATTAAAAAATGAATACTATTTTTAAATTAAAAACTTTTTAATTACATTAAAAAAACATTTTTTAAATCAAAAGTAGTTTTTGACTTTTAATAAATCTGAAACCGATTTTAGATTTAACAAACCTTATATCAATCAATCAATTTGTAGATCTCTGCTAGTTGAGACGCGCAACGAATGGTATATAAATTTGTCTTAGTTTGGTCAAAATTAAAGAGTATAAAACAGTTTAAACCAAATTTCTAGTTGTTTTGGTTATAAATACATTAATTTTGGGCCAAAATTTAACTTATTCCACGATGAGATCTATAAATTTGATAGGTCTAAAACCGGTTTCTGATAATTAGAAAAAATTGCTTTTGATATAAAAAAATTTATTCCTTATAAAAAATTATTCTTCACCTTCAAAAATTTCTTTTTATTATGTTTTTTCACAAATTCATCATCATCAGCCGAAGAAGAAGCAGCCTCAAGTGAATTAATTTTTTGTGCGACGAACTCCTGGGCAATTAACATTTCTGTTTGAAGTGCTTTGTCCGTAAAACAATTGGATAAATTCCATTCAACAGTGGGTTGACCAATTTCCAAATTTGGAATATTTGTACTAGTTGGATATCCATAATACCAATTTGGATTTTCCTCAATGAAAAATACTTTGAGCATATTCTAAAAATAAGAATAAAATATATTTGGGTTGATTACAAAAATTATTAATTGATTAAATATCTTAATTTATTATTATTATTTATTAATTATTAATATCAATACAATAATTAATTATTAATTCATTTTAAAAATAAAAATCTTAATTTATTATTATTTTAGTAAACCAGCCGCTACGCGTCTGGTTTAAATTTGGGCTTCCGGGTTGGAAAAAGCGCGGGGCGCTTTAAGGTTCCCTAGTAGGTTTTTATGGACACATCGCAAAGTTCGCTCCGCTCGTCAATTGAACATTTTTCATTTTAAATTACATTTTCACCAACTTGCGCACTTCAAAAAATTCAAACCACTCTTTAAACCGGTTTCCCCACCCTCAAAAACCCTCTCCCACCTTTTGTTCATCTAAAAAAATTATTTGCCCCGGGTGGGATTCGAACTCGCGACCTCGGTCCCTACCCACCCCCTTCACCAATCGACCATGAAGGTAAAAATGCCGAGTTGGTCTGTTTCGCCGGCCCATATCTCCGTGAGTTTTGAGAATTGACCCATAAACCTATATATCATTTTAAAGCTAAGATTCTATTCTACAATATTTATATTACTTTGTATATAGAAAAATCAAAAAGAAAAAAGTTTTTCCTATAAAAACCACTTTTTGAAACCTGTTTAAGCCCATATCTCGAAATCGGTTTAAGCTACCGCTCCACGCAATACCTCATCCGATCCGTCTCGTCGAGCTCTACAATTTTACATTTTACCGCGCAGTTCTATCTCAACTCTGAAAAAAGTTACAAACCTATTTCCAACTCGCGCACCCGACTTGGCCACACGTTGCCAATTTTGCAGCCTCCCCTGGCCATGGTAGACCCCCAAACCCATATATCAAAAGATAGCCCTGATATTGGGGAGTGTGCTTTTTTTTGTTTCAGATCGATTGAGGTCCATAGAAAAAAGTTTTCCAATTGCAAACCGGTTTTTGAACCGGTACTAGGGGGCGGATTTTTTTACTTATGCCAGATTTTTTGCCAGATTTTTCATAAATTGCCAATTTTCGCCAGATTTTCAAATTTTTACTAAAATTGGGTAAATTTTTTTGCTTCGCGGCCATTTTTGAATGAAATTTTCCTCTCTTTGATAATGTAAAATTTTATTATATCTTTATTTCACAATGTGAATT